>OX637588.1:17155690-17278023 GCA_951800085.1 Comarum palustre | reverse complement strand
GTGCTTGAAGTATTGTTTACAGGGTGAAAGCCCAATCAGATATGAGAAGCCACTCTGGGTCCTTTGTCAGGGCCCAGTTCATCGTAAAGTTAAGGAAAAGCAAGGGAAATTGTTCCCACATTGGAAAAGGACAAGACAGGTTGCCTTTAATGCTACCATAAATACCAGCGTGGGCCTCCCGGTAAGAGGACGCGCGCAACTTGACTATTCTTGAGTTTTCTGCTTAATTGACAGTATCTGACTTAAGCATCAGAGTGGCACCCCTCGGTACACCCGGGGACGCCTCTTTGACGTGTTTGTTCTTCACACAGGAAAACTCAGAATACAAGGAAGTACGCTATTTCTGGAGCCGTGCCACCCATTAAAGGGACCACGAGTTTACCCGGAAACAATTGGTGCTCTCGTTGAGAGTCGAACTCAAGACCTCTCGTTCAATATTTTAGAAAACAATGGTGGAGATAGCAGGAGAACAAGATCCAACTAGGAGGCTCAGTTTCTCAGGGGATAATAACCCGGGGGCCTCCGAGACCCAGTTTGGCCAAACTGATTTGGCAGCAGCATTTGAACTCTTGAAAAAGGATTTTCTCGCTCAGAAGGAGCAGTCCTCTCAAGAACATGCCGAGCTGATGACGCTAAGGGAACAGTTAGCAACCATCC
Source organism: Comarum palustre (assembly GCA_951800085.1). Classification (NCBI taxonomy): domain Eukaryota; kingdom Viridiplantae; phylum Streptophyta; class Magnoliopsida; order Rosales; family Rosaceae; genus Comarum; species Comarum palustre. The sequence goes on along the minus strand of OX637588.1, from coordinate 17,277,366 downwards.
AGGCCGAACATGGTCTTCTTCAGGCAACCCTAGCTCAGAGGGCGAATGCCAATGAGACGTCAGCCAGACTTGCTCATGTAATAACCCCAGTAGGGAATCCTCCGGGTTATGGAAACCCGCGAACTTTTGACAGTGTATACATCCCACCTGCAACCCTTCCACCCACAATTCTCCCACCCATTGCCTACCCCACCCCAAATCCCCAAGTTATCCATCTCTCAAATCCGTTGTTTAATCACAATCTTTCGGGACCCCCTCCACCTCCAGAGCCGGTATTAAATCAACCACTTCCCCCATCCGATGCCCAGACCCGGCTTCTCTTACAGTTGACGCAAACTGTGACTCAACTTGAGCAGCGTCTTAACTCGGGGATAGGGCAACTGCAGTACCAACCCCTTGTTACCCGGGCAAGCCCATTCTCCACTCGGGTTCAAGCAGATAAAAAGCCCCCGGAAGCTAAGCCATTTAAGATCAAGAAATATGCCGGAACGGGTTGCCTATATGCACACCTAGAGTTGTTCCAGTCTCAGTTGGATTCAACCCGGTTCACGGATGCCCAAGCATGCCATGCTTTCCAGGAGACACTCAGTGAGGATGCATTTAGTTGGTTCCTCAAGTTACCGGCTTTGTCAATAGAGAGCTATAATCAGCTGACACAAAAGTTCCTTTCCCGGTTTATCTTGCTATCTAGTGCCAACCGAAGCACCACTTCATTGTTCAAAGTGCAGCAAAGGGATGATGAGAGTTTGAAAGTCTTTGTAACCCGTTGGCTATCTACGACTTCCAAATGTGGGCACTTGGATGAGTCAGTGGCATCTGAGGCGTTCTTGCAGGCGCTCAAGCCAACCCGCTTTGTGGTTGAACTCAGGAAGCAGCGGTTCAGGTGTTACGATGATTTAATTAATGAAATAACCCGGCAAGCTCAAGCCGAGTATGACACCTTCGGGGAACGCCGGACGAATACCGGGTTCACAGGCTAGCGAGCTGATGGATGGAGAAAGGAAGGGCAAAATAAGAGTGGCCAGGGGTACTACGACAAAAGTTCAAACAGACCAAGGGAGAAGCCAAGAGAAGCTCCATACCCGAGACCTCCAGCCCAGGAGGCAAAAACCCCTTACATCCCTCGATATGAAGTGTTAACCAATTTGACTGCCTCCTATGAAGAAATTTGGAACCGCCATAGGGATGACATTCCCCCGGCCCCAAAAAGGAAGTTTCCCAAAAAGGCAGGGCCTGACAACGGGCAACATTGTGCCTATCACAACGAGTCCGGCCACACTACCGACCGGTGCTTTTCCCTTCGAAACAGCATTGAATATATGATTCAGAACGGCAAGTTACAACAGTATAAGTCACCCGCTACAGGTGTCAACCTGATTGAAGTATATGGGGAGATAATGATAATTCACGAGGGTGGCACCCAAGGAGTGTCAGGTCACCGGGCCAAAAGACTTTGCCCAAGGGGCCCGGAGTTAGAGATAATGCAGCTTCGTCAGGAATGCCGCAAGGAACCGGTTCCTTGGGATACCGTGTCATTTTCTCAGTCTGAAGACACGCTGAAGATGCATCATAATGATCCTTTCATAATTACTCTTCAGATTGACCATTGGCGAACTCGGAGAGTTCTAATAGACACGGGAGCCGCTGTCAGTGTCATGTTCAGCAGCTGCTATAAGGGGTTTAAAAGAGGAAGAGATAAGCTCTATAGAAACCACGAGCCACTGATCAGTTTTTCAGGTGAAACAACTCAACCGTTGGGGTCAGATCAGCTAACGGTCACAGTCGGAACCGGGCACCAGTCCACAAGAATTGTAGTTCCCTTCATAATTGTGGACTGCCCATCAACCTACAATGCCATACTTGGGAGAGACGCCCTTTAGGGCCTACAAAGTTTTATAGCGGGTCATATGCTGCTTATGAAGGTGCCTACACCCGGGGGCTGGGTTATAATTCGCGGAGACCAAGAAGCCGCTGTCAGATGCAACGCGATAGCGACAGCTCAGTCCCAGCATGAAATGTTCTCGGCCGGTTTTTCCCTATCCCCATTTGACAAACCCGACGACCCCAGGGATGACCCGGATTCCTTGCCCATCAGTAAGACGGCACAAAAGAAGAGCCAGAAGTATCCCGCTAAGTTTCCCCGGCCAGCCCCAATTGAAGCAACAGAATGGATTCAGATTTCCGTGGAATACCCGGAGAGGAAGATTTGCATTGGCACATGCCTTGACCCAGAGGTCAGAACCCGGATAATCGAGCTCCTAACCCGGAAACAGAGGGTGTTTGCATGGTCATATGCAGACATGCCCGGGATCTCTCCAGAGGTTATGACACATTCCCTCAATATTATCCCGGGTATTAAACCGGTAAGACAGAAGTGACGTGCATTTTGTGCAGAGAAATATAAGGCCATTCAAGCAGAAGTCAAACGTCTTAAGGACATCGGGTTCATTGCAGATGCAACATACCCGGAATGGCTGGCCAATGTTGTGATGGTCAAGAAGGCAAACGGAAAATGGAGGATGTGCGTCGACTACACAGATCTGAATAAGGCTTGCCCAAAGGATAGTTTTCCCCTTCCCAAGATTGATCAACTGGTGGATTCAACCGCGGGCCACCCGCAGCTGAGCTTTATAGATGCATACTCGGGGTTTAACCAAGTTCCGATGAACCCCGCCGATCAACAACATACATCTTTTACAACGGACAAGGGGATGTATTACTACAGGGTGATGCCTTTTGGACTCCGGAATGCAGGAGCCACATTCCAACGACTGGTAGTGGGCATGTTTGCGAACCAACTCGGGGATACTATGGAGGTTTATATAGATGATATGTTGGTGAAGAGTCGGGAAACAAGTAAACACCCGGATGACCTGGAAACCGTTATTGACATTGCCTTGAGTAAGAGCATGAGATTAAACCCGGAGAAGTGTGTTTTTGGCATTTAAGGAGGCAAGTTTCTCAGGTTTATGGTTAGCGCTCGGGGGATTGAGGCAAACCCAGATAAGGTTCAAGCGGTTTTGGCTATGGAACTGCCAAAGACCAGAAATGAAGTCCAGAAGCTCACAGGTAGGCTGGTGGCCTTATCCCGGTTTATATCCAGGTTGACAGATAGATGTGCCCCCTTCTTCAAAATCCTCAAATGTCAACACCGGGAGCAGATCACATGGCAAGAGGAGCACAAGCAGGCTTTCGACAAGTTAAAGGAATACTTGGCATCGGTTCCTTCCTTATCCAGACCTAACCAGGGGGAAGTCCTCTATCTATACCTAGCGGCGTCTCAGACAGCTGTGAGTTGTGTCTTTGTGAGAAAGCCGGAGTCTGACGAACTGCTGGTCTACTACACGGGAAAAGGATTCACTGATCCCGAAACTCGGTATCCAGATATTGAGAAACTTGCCTTGGCTTTGGTTGTAGCGGCAAGAAAGCTAAGACCCTATTTTCAGGCACATTCAATCCATGTGCTCACCAACCAACCATTACGACAGGTTCTGCAAAAACCAGAGACTTCAGGAAGATTGGTCAAGTGGGCAATTGAGTTGGGGGAGCATGACTTGCACTTTAAACCGCGAACGGCAATCAAAGGGCAGGCAACAGCAGACTTTATTGCCGAGTTAATCCCAGCAGAATCCTCAGTTGCTGCAACTCTCTCTACAAAAGGTGACCCGGCGAAATGGCAGATATTCGTTGATGGATCAGTTAATCAGAGGCAGTGTGGAGCAGGAGTTGCATTGGTAGACCCGGAGGGTAACATGTTTGACTATGCTTTACGTTTTAACTTCAAAGCATCGAACAACACAGCCGAGTACGAAGCCTTAATCAAAGGCTTCAACTCGCTAAAGACATGGGCGCCCAGCATCTCCACATATTGAGTGATTCTCAACTGGTGGTGCAGCAGGTCAACGACGGATTTCAGACGAAGGAAGCACATCTTTCCTCCTATCAAAAGTTAGCGGCTTTCTTCCTTGAGAAATTCGACACCTTCGAGATTACTCAGATACCAAGGCAGCAGAATGTAAGAGCAGATACTCTGGCTAGGATTGCAACAGGGGAAGATCCCGATGCCGAGTTTAAAGGCCTACTAGTCGAGACATTGGAAAAACCAAGTATCTCACTCTCCTTTTCTGAGATTTTCGGAGTGGAAGCAAAGCCGCAACCATCTTGGATGAATGAATTTATTAACTTCATCCAACACGGAACCCTCCCTGAGGACCCGGTAGCAGCCAAACGACTACGGGTCCGAGCGGCACAGTACAATATCCGCGATGGGAAACTATATCGACGAGGACATACTTTCCCTGATTTAAAATGTATTACACTCGAGGAGGGAGACCGGGTTTTGCAGTCACTACATAGCGGGGTGTGTGGAAATCACTTTGGAGCCCGTAACCTGGCTTTCAAAACCCTCAGAATGAGATATTACTGGCCTTCCCTGGAACAGGATGCCAGAGTCGTGGTAGATTCCTGTCTTCAATGTCACCGGTTTGCAGCTTTGATCTAATCTGGAATAATTGATGGTAAATGATTGATTAAGGGTATTTAGTTGAGGATTAATTGGAGGAAAGACTTCAAAATCATTGGCTGTAGGAGCAGGGGAAGTGTCTTCGTCTTCTTCAACTCGATTTGGAGCCTCATATTGAGGATAACTGACTTGAGAAATAGTTTTAATATTTTTAATTTTTTATTTCTTCTTCTAATTCTTGGATTCTGAGAGTTTTAATGTCTCGATCTAGATCGGCATCTCTTCGAGAAATAGAAGAATCAGCCAAAGTAAAACCAGCAAAAGAATGCCTAGCTGAAACGAAAGAGTTTCTAGATGACTGTCCTAACCAAGGTTCTAAAAGTCGCTAGTCGGTCGGCCGGCTAGGGACTAGCGAGTAGAGGAGTAGTCGGGGGAGTACTCGGTTTTTAATTTTTGGATTTATTTTTATTTTTAAAACATATAATTAAATATATTTTTTAAAAGGTATTATAATGTCCAAAATAATAAAAAATAGTCAATAAAATGCCAAGTTTGGCCGATTTTTTCCGAGTTGGGCCGACTACTCGGCCGATTTTCTTCCGACCGACTTTGTACACCGATTTTCTTAAAATCGTCTCGGAATGACGCCGACTAGCGAGTACTCGCCGAGTACTCTGCCGACTAGGCCGAGTTTTAGAACACTGGTCCTAACTGTCTGGAAGATTGGCCTAATTCCTGGATTTTAGTTTGTTGGCTAGGTCTGGAATTTAAAAAATTGATTTTTACTGTTCCATCATTATTTTGTTGGATAAAGTTTAAATCAGAAATATTGTGTTGTATCTGAATAGGATGATTTTCACAAGTGAGAGACCATTCTGTAGGAAGATGAATTTCTGACCATTTAATTGTTTGTGGAATTTGGATGTTAGCATTTTTATGACTACTTTGAATTAATAATGTTTGATTTTTAAGGCTTCTAGTAATAGCTTGAAAATTCATATTGGTACCTGTGACTTTCTAATGGATTCTGTAAACTAAGGTTAAGGGTTGAGTACCTTCAAGTACATTATAACCTGATGTTTTAATGTTTAACGTTAAAGCTTTTAATATGTGAGGATCACTAAGGCTGATTGTGAAATCAGGATAGCAATCAAAATGAATTGGGCCATTAAAAAAGCTTGATTCAATAACTCCAAGGGTACTGTCAGTAAAATCAGTAAACATCTCTTAAACATAAGAGAACCGAGGCATTAAGACCTTTTCTGGTTAAAGGTTTAATACCAACTTGAACTAATCCTATATGTAGGAAATTGTGACCATCTTTTTTGTGTTTTTAATTGATTCTGGGCTAAATAATTGACATGTTTCATGTTCTTTACTTAATGCATAAACTTGTTCATCTGTTTTAATATGGTGTTCATTATTAAAGGCAGTCAAAGACCATTTTTTCTTATAAATTTCTTTACTGGGAACTTTTGAAATGTTCCAATCGTTTATATCTATATTGTCATTTGACTGATATTCTAATTGTTCTTCATTAACTATAGTAGGAATCCTATTAAGGGAGGATCTACTGGAACTAGAGGTAACTGAGGATGATCTAAAGAGTTTACTCATAATTGGAAGGGATAGGAAGGCTGACCTGAAACTTTAAAGATAAGGAGGTTTTCCTGAAAGGACTAAGTGTCTAAAGGACTAAGTTTTCTCTTCTCCGCTCACGCCGCAACCGCTCATGCCACACTTGGGACTTACTGTTTGGTCCTGAAAACTTACTGTTTGGGTGGAGAAAACTAAGGCTAAAGACAGGAAGAACAGAAAGGAAAAACCAGAATAAATTAAAGTAAAAGGGCAGAGAAACAATCACTTCACAAAAATAAATAGATTTCAAAGAACAAACTCAGAGACCACACCTAGGCGGTAGTCCGCCACCTGGGGTTTGAGGATCCAAATATAATTGAATGAAAAGCATATGAACTCAAAGACCACACCTAAGCGGTAGTCCGCCACCTGGGGTTTGAGAACATTTAATTAACTGATGATAATAACATGACCATAACTCTTACGGTTTTGATATCAGAGACCACGAATTCTATTATATATATATATATTGGGATATAAGTTAAATATACACAATGGTGATGTCAGATCATGACATTAGATTAGCTTTAGAGGTGAGCATCTTCCTGCGCATATTTGATTCTAATCAGTGATTCTAATCTTTCATTCCTGCAACAAAAAAAGAAGCGAACATCCATAACGTGAACACGTTTATTAGTACTCGCAATGATAGTAATCACTTCTGAACATTGTATCATTAGTAGTGCGAATTGTTTGCAGGCAATGATAGTAATCACTTCTGAACATTGTATCATTAGTAGTGCGAATTGTTTGCAGTATGTCAATGTGTTTGCAGTATCGTTCTCCTCCTGTTTCTAGTGTCGCTCCACCTTTAATACCATAATCTATATACTTCAGGATCTTCTCAAATTGGTCTGAATCAATCTGATTAACATGAATAAGCCTCAGTCAGTATAACATAAATGCCCTTTAGTGCAGTATGTTTTTATTCACTAGATTAGTTCAACACTTAAACAAATGAATTCAGTGACAGAATTTGTTGCCCCATGAATACTAATTTACCTGAGGACCTTGCTCAACACCCCCTTGAATGGATCACCAACTACACGTTTCTCAACACGTGCCTTTGCTTTCTCTACAGACTCATCATATACACGTTCATGTACGAAAGTAATAGAACCAGCACAGCAACATTATCCCTACAAACAAAGGCGTGATGAAATCAGCATGTGATTTATCTTTCTTTTACATATCAACAAATGCATTCAATCTTCTATAGAACTAACTACAATGCTCGGCATACCTGATTGAAGAAAATAGCAAGATGAGCCAACTCAATAGCCTTGCCTACATCAGCATCGTCACATACAATAAATGGAGATTTCCCACCAAGCTCCAAAGTTACTTTCTTAAGATTGCTTTTAGCAGCTAGTTCAAGTACAATTTTACCAGTATCAGTTGATCTAGTAAAAGCAACCTGCAAACAGATCACCAATATCTTTAGCAAGATTAAAATTACTGCAAAACTCATAATTAAGATCACCAAGTAAACTGGAGGCAGTCCGGCCTGTAAGAAGAACAAGTAAACCATTCAACATGAAATTAGTAAATCAAATCAACATTGAAACAAGCACAATAGAAAATGATGAGCTAATCATGAAAACTTTTCTTATGCTACTCATCATATCTCAATTCAACTATTATAACCAAACGAACTATCTACCTTATCAGATATCAGCGAAGACACTATAGCTCAATGTACATCTATCTGGTACATGTTATACACTAATACAACTAAGGTCATTTTATCCAGACGACCAAATGGTCTAGATCGGATATGTGTGGTGAAGATCGGATCGACGCGACCCGATCTGACAACCATCTCGAGCGGCGGCTTCAATTGTTGGTGTGCTATGGAGGTCGGAGGGCTGGTGGGACGCGTTGGATTGGACGCCGGTGATCGGACGACGTTGTTTCAACTTTCGGGATGGCGGCTAGGTCACAATTGCAGACCACCTTTTGATTGGGCTAAGTAGGTGTTGGGCCTGCCTGTGATCTTGGCTCAATTTTTTATTATTTTATGCTTTATTATTTTTTGTTGTTTTCAGTTGATTATGGTTATATGCCAGTAATAAGTTTCTACATGAGTTTTGTGGGGCTAGCCAGGTCATGTGTCCGTGTGTACACTCAAAATGTCTTGTCTGCTCTAGGTAGGTAGCGAGTTCCTTGCTTGGTCAAATGGTCGCTGCTTCCTAGTGATAGGGTGAAACTTAGTGTTGCTGGACTTATTTTCTAGCAACAACATAGTGAGAAAGCTGTGTTATTTGCAATGATGCTACTTTGTAATAGAGTTAACTTTCCGATATGTCACCGCAATTGTAAAGCGAATAGAGTAGCCAGTAGAGCAGTCTTCGCTAATTGGTGCTTGTTAGAATACGAGTTTATGGTTGAGTGTCCTGTTATTATCTCAGGAAGTTCTCTCGATGTGCTTTGTAATCTGAGGTATAAGCTCTATGTCCTCATGTATTTTGCAGTTTCTTTAATCAAGGCTTCATGGTAGCCGTACCGACCTTTATTTTTAAAAAAAATACTATAGTAATCAATTGTGCCACCAATGGAAATAATTTCACGAATCTCACCCCTTATGTGCAAATCAAGATAATTCATCAAAATCCAGAAGAACTCTAAAACAAGACACATAGATATTGCTAAATTCCGAGTTTAGAGACGAACAAGAGGGAGAAGTGAAATTGTTTACCTGTGAACCCTAGTTTCTTAGATCTATTTGCAGCTGCAGACGTCAAGCAAAGACAATTAGATGAACAAGAAGAGGAAAGGAGGCGCAGGTGTCGAGCAGCTCGAGCTTAGGTTTTTATTTCAAGGTAATCGTGTAATTTGTTAGCAAGAGGAAGGGTATCCAACGTTTTTTTTTTAAGTTTCATTTAATTCCGCGAAGGAAAATGCGGGATACTCCTTTTTAACTCAAAACATCTTTTATTTTTTACAAAAGTGTCTTATTTTTACACTTACCAAACACTAAAAACTTATAAACACAGGAGCTTAAAAGCACTCCCAAACACAGCTGATCAATCACTTCTCAAATGCTTGTGAAGATCTAGAAGCTGAAACATCAAAGTCTAGAGTTAAAAAGGGGCATATTATCACAAGGTCTAAACCGTCCTTAATGACCACCGACTTATTCAACTAATAAATAATTTTTAGGTAGTTTCATAGAGCTATTTTAGAAGCTTCCAGTAAGTAGTACAAGCCAAGTTAGGAATGGGAGCTTAGTTTCAGAGCATCCCTCTCCATCGTGCTCTATAATTGTTTAAATGACACTTTCTCAGCATCTGAAAGATGCACCAAACAAGTTTTAGTCTTGAAGAATGTACTAGCATATGGTATTGAGTTGGATGAGTAAATGATTTTACAAAGATAATCATATCAATTAAAAGATACCAGGATACACTAGTCTTATTTCAAACATTTCAACGACAACCTAGTAAACTAGAAAGTAGAAACATAACCCAAACTAATCAAACAAACTTAGAAATTGAAACTAGAGTATCTAGAGACCAATGATAATCAGCCTGCAAGAGGATTGAGCACCTGCCCTATGAACAAAACCGTTCCCGTCATGTTTTCCCTTATGAGAAACATGAAGGGGTGATCAGCCACAAATTCTTCTATCTCTTTAGGCTTATGGGGCGAACCAAAGCTCCAATAAACTCTAGCACAAGTAGCTGCTGCAGCTGTGGTGCCATTTTTATCAACCTCTATTACAGAATCGTGAAATATCACCATTGATTGACAACCCATCCCTATTTTTCTCAGAACACTCGAAGCTTCAAACCCGGACGAAATCTTAAACATAGGAATCAAGAGTTTCTTGACCCAAACACTCTCAAAACTCCCACTCTTAAGATGGCGGTCCAGAAATCCAGACTCGGAACAGACTCTAGAAGCCAGAGCCGGCAGCCCATCTCTTGCATCAGGAAGTAGCCACAACATAGAGAAAGATCGACGGTCGTGTTCATATTGGTTGTAAGGAACACTCGAGAATTTTAAGTCGTTTAAATTGCGAAAATTCTCCCGTGCACGTAGTTGGTAAGGAACACTCAAGACTTTAAAATCGTCAAAGACAGCGATAGAATGTTTATAACCAGTCATGTAGTTCACTCCCTTCACTGAGTCTCCGTTCAGAAGATAGAACTTACGGTCGTTCGACTTTGGTAGTTTAACGAAGTAATCGTCGTCCCAAGTTGCCTTGAAGTACAAGGCATTTGCAAATATGAGACCCGTGGCACTGTTGACTGAATTAGGAGGAAGAATCTCAGGGATGAGGCCTTTGGTCTGTTCCGCAACCCATGAGTTCACTTGGATTCTCACCTTTTCCGGATCGGTTTTGAAATCGACTTCGTTCAGAGCCGCCTTGTATGAATCCAATGCAACTGTTTTGTATGATTCTTCAAGAGGTGTAGACTCGTCGACCCAGAGACCGTTTGTGAAGTTCAGCCGTGGTCCGCCTCTGTTTGGTGAGTCGCGCAAAACGGAAGTGACGAGTTTGAAGGCGAGGGAGTTGAGGTCGCGGATGGACTTGGAGTTGAGAAAAGAAACCAACTCGGGATTGTTTGTGCGGGCGGCTATCAAGCTGAGGACGATGTGGATGGATAGAGGGGAGTAGATCATGTTCTTGTCCTTAAATTCAGATTCAACGAGTTGTTTTGTGATCTTCATGGCCACATCGGTTTGGTTGCTGATGGGTTTTTGGAGGGCTCTGAGATTTTTGATATCCATTGTTGGCGTTTGTTTGTTGTGGATGAGAAAGTGCGTGTATATATAATGGAGCGGCTAGGTTTCCAATTAGTTTAGGGTTACCGAATACAAATACGAAACGGAGTTTAATTCGTATATTGTTCTGCCCCTAATTATTCAATTAAAACGCAAATAAGATATATCCTGGGATAGAAAGCCATCAAGGCATATCAATACATTTCGTGAGTGATGAATACAAATATGGATCATACAAATAACTGGTTATTTGACCCTACTTGCTATTCAATAAAAACCCGAGAAACTAATTCAGTTTTCTTTAAATACACAATATAAACAAAAAGAGTAAATTGTATGGCCGGTATCTGAACTTATGTGTCTTGGTCATAATGGTACAAATACTTTAAAAACTATCAATATGGTACCTGAACTCTATTTTCGCTATCAACAAAGGGTCTGAGACCAATTTCCATCACAGTGTCGTCTATTTGCTGACGTGACAGTGATGAGACCCAACTAAAAAAGGCAAAATGACAAAAATAAACTCAGCATCTATCTCTCTTTCTCGATTTCTATCTCTCTCTCTCTCCTCCTTTTCTATCCTCTTCTCTCTCCTCCTGATCTCTCCTCTATCTCTCTACAACCAGAGCTTCCTCTGACTATATGCGAAGCGCTGAAGGCTTTCGGGTCGGAGTTTAACTGTCTGATTCCAAATAAGTCGTTATTTTACGACGGCGAGGCGAAGGAGGAGGAGAGCAAGGGAGGAGCGAGAACAGAGAACGGGTTCGGGGTAGTGTTTGCGAGGTGGTTTGTGGCGTTAGAAGATGGGGAGGATGTGAATATGAGGAGGGAGATAGAGTTGGTGGTGGAGGAAGAGAAGGAGGAAGAGAGGACAAAGATGAGTAGTGGGAGCCATTGTTTGAGGAGGAAAGTTTTCAAGGGGATTGAGTTTAAAGAGGCGACTTTGATGAGGGAAGAAGAGGAAGGTAGAGTTAGTATATGCGTTCCGCCAAAGAATGTGCTTTTGCTCATGAGGTGTAGATCTGATCCGGTGAAGTTGGCGGCGCTCGGAAATAGGTTTTGGGAAATACTGGAAACTCCAAAAGAAGAGGAAGAAAGTGGCACTACCAGAAAAAAGACTTTAGCTGACGAAATAACCAAAAACAGGACGATGGATTTTTTTTCATTGGCTAAGTTATATTTTTGTCGGATAAAGTCAACTTTAGCCGATGAAAAAAAATTTCGTCGGCTAAACTAATTTTTTCGTAAGTTATAGTATGTGAACTTTAGCCGACGAAATTTGAAAAGTTTAGCATACGAAATTAGGATATTTTGTTGGCTAAAGTACCTTTTACTTACAAAATTGCACTACAGATATTTTGGTGTCTGATTGACTATTACGATACCAATCTAGAAGCGAAACTGGCGTACGAGTCAAACTCATGGTTAATGCCATGATATGTAGGTTTTTTTTGAACATTCGAGTTCATTTAAGACATCAAAATGCAGTTTTTCTAACCACTTAACACATGAAAACGTCTGCATCTATATGAGGTATTTTGGTGGAGCCTTCAACACAATAAACTGTCACAATGATGAGACGTAATTGTCCATCTAAACATTGTGAGACATTTACCCCTCGATGATAGGGCTTCCCATAGGGATAAATAATGGTAAATAGTAGGAATGTTGTGATTCTGGTCATCAAAATTCACAAAAAAAAAATACGACCATCCGATATCAACAATATGTTGAAATATGTCTATGGTAAAAAATTCAATTTGATCCGATAAATTTAAGGGCTTCATCCGGACGGTTAATCTCGTAAGTCAAACCCCTAAATTGTATTAACAGCAACTAGTGGCACCGAGACTTTACCAGAATTATGTGATTTTTCAACCATAGACGTATTTCACAATTCCGGTCATATCTTATTTTATGACATTTTTGCGTTTGAAGTTTCTACGTAGAGTTTGTTTTTTAAACAGAACATTTATTTAAAACTTAGTAAACAAGTTATACATTAGTATACATGTTGTGATTCCAATGATCAAAGTTGAGAAACAAAAATCTGACCGTCTGATATAATCATTATGTCGAAATATGTCTATAGGAAAATATTCAACTTGATCCTACAATATTAAGGGCTCGATCCTTACAGTCAACCCCGTAAGTCAAACCCCTTAACGCACAGAAAATATCATTTGACCATCTAAATTACGTATTTTTCCAGGACATCCATCTCCTTCTCTCATTTTCCTCATTCTCCTCCTCCTCCTCCTCTCCTTCAGCCGGCCTAGCCTCCTCCTTCTCCTCTTCTTCTTCTCCTCCTCCTGCACCACCGGTGGAAAAACGAAAAAGAAGAAAAAAAATTAATTACAAATACAAGAAATTAAAAAAGAAAAAAAATAAAAATAAATAAATATAGTCGACGAATTTAATAAAATTTGTCGGCTAAAGTTAAATAAAAAATAAAAATAAATATATCTATAGTCGAAAATTTTTATTTTCGTCTGCTAAAGTTAATTAAATAAATAAAAATAAATTAATATAGCTGACGAAATTTAATAAAATTTAGTTGGCTAAGGTCTAAAAATTCGTCTGCTAAAGTCTAGACTTTAAGCGACGAAAAATTTCTTTGTCGGCTAAATAAATGAATTTAGCCGACGATAAACATTAATTTCGTCAGCTAAAATCTCTATCGATGACTTTTTCCTGACGTCGTTTCATCGGCTAAAACTCTAGTCGACAAAATTTTTTACTTTGCCGATGAAGAAATTTCGTCGGCTAAAGTTGTCGTTCTTGTAGTGTGAAGATGAAGACGACTATGAGTCTGTCGAAGAGAAAGTGAAAGCAGAAAAAAGGTTCAAATTGGGTTACCACCAGAGGTTAAGCTTGTCGAAGACCAAAGTATTTGCGAGAAATGGGTCTGCGAGGGCGAAGATGTAGAAGAACTAGAAGAAAAAGAAAAAGAAGAGCAATTGAATACGGTTGTAGATGATGAGAAACCAGAGAAAAGTGAGATTCTTTTTGAGCAATGTCAAGAAGAAGATTCAGATTGAGAAGAGGATATGAAAGAAGAAGCATTGGTAGAAGAAGCTAGGCTAGATTATTCTCTAGCTGAACTTTTCGTAGATCCAGAAATGTCTGAAGTTGAAGAAATTGGTTTACAATTTGAAGAAGCAAATAAAGACATGATAGAGGAGGAAATGAGAGAAGTATAGGTTCTGATATCAGTAGTACAGGAAAAAATGGAAGAAGAAGCAGAGTCGTGGGATGAAATTGAGACTGAAACTTAAGCAGGGGTGACAACTGGTGAAGATGGTGGTGGAGATTTCGTCGCCTTGTTAAAAAATTTCGTCGCTCAAGATCTTAGGGGACGAAGCGTCGTCGCCTAAGGTGCCGTCACAAGAATTTCGTCGCCCAAGATCTTAGACGACGAAAGAAATCTTTGTCGTTGCCTAAGAGTGAGACCTTAGGCGACGACACTTGTGTCGTCACCTAAGAGTTAAGTTAAGACTACGACACACATTTCGTTGCCTAAATAGCCGTCGTCGCTTAAGAGTCTCGCTCTTAGACGACAAAACTAGAGTCGTTGCTTAAGAGTGATGCTCTTAAGCGACGAAAAATTGTTCGTCGCTTCAGAGTCTAGATCTTAGGCGACGACGCTAGTTTCATCGCATAAGTGTTATACATTGGGCGACGATATGTGTATATTCGTCGCTTATATTTTTTTTAAAAAAAATCAAAAACTCTTAGGCGACAAAATACTTTCGTCGCCTAAGTGATCTTAAGACGACGAAATTGTGCAAAAGTCGTCGCCTAAACCTCTCGTAGGCGACGAAAAATACCTTATTTCGTCGCCTGAATTATTTTCTGTATTTTTTATTTAGTTTTGTAAATTTTTATAAAATATAAATAACAACACAAAAAATTTCAAGAACAAAACAACAAATTTTTGATTACAAATTATCTAAATTGTTCATAAACGTACAAATATATAAATTTAGTCCAAAGTAAATTCAATATCATCTAAATCGACCTAAATCGATCATGAAATCCGATTCTTGTGGCACGATGGCAGTGGCAGCGGTAGAGGAGAGGGAGAGGGAGACGGAGGAGAGGGAGAGGGAGTGAGGGAGTGAGAAGGAGAGGGAGAGAAAGTTAGAGATTTTGGTTATACCCGACCTTTTCGGCGACGACATAAGTATTTCGTCGCCTAAGAAGGTTTCTCTTATGCGATGAAACGACTAAGAGAGATACCCCTAAACGGACGGAAACGGCGATTCGACCCTCTAAATCACGTAATTTGGCCGGACCTTTAACTGAGAATAGTTTCAAATCGACGAGACGCATCCACCGGTATAAAATTTTTACCAAAAATAACCATCCGAGATAGGACTACACATAGGGAGAATATGGTAAAATTGCGTTGACCCCAACAATCGGCATCGAGACTTTACCGGAGTACCGTGATTTTTCAGCCGTAGACGTATTTCTCCGTTCTGGTCATATCTTATTTCACGAATTTTTTACGTTTGAGGCCTCTACATATAGTTTGTATTAAAAACGATACTTGAACTCCACACTTGTATAAACAAGTTATACAACATTAGTAGGTATGTTATGATTTTGATGATCGAACATGAGAAACGGAAAACCGACCGTCAGATATGAGCACCATCATGAATTATGTGTGTGGGAAAAAATTGAAGTCCATCCAACAACGTTAAGTGTTCGATCTGTATGGTCAAACTCCTAAACGGACGGAAACGGCGATTCGACCATCTAAATCACGTAATTTGGCCAGACCTTCAACTGAGAATAGTTTCAAATCGATGAGACACATCCATCAGTATAAAAGTTTTACCAAAAATTAAAACCCCAATATTTAATTTCAATCTGTTTTAATTAATTTTATTTATTTGGATACTCTTAGCCGACGAAATGATGTAACAATAAAAAAATAGAAGGTTAAACCACAATGAAAAAATAAAAATAAATTCAAAATGAAACACGAAAATAACCTTAGGCAACGAAACCGAAAAATTCGTCACCTAAAGTTTAAAAAAAATCGTCGCCTAAGAGGGTCACTCTTAGGTGACAAAATGACGTCATCGCCCAAGGTTTTCGGACCTTAGGGGACGACAAATATGTCGTTGCCTAAGAATGACCATCTTAGGCGACGAAACTTCATGTCGTCGCCCAAGACTGGACCTTAAGCGACGATTACAGTTTTCGTCGCTTTAAATTTTACCTCAGGCGACGATTTTTGGCTCTTAGGCGACGACACATATTTTCGTCGCCTAAAGTTCCTCTTAGGTGACGAAATTTGCTTTCGTCACCTTGTTTCGGCTCTCTTCGTCGCCCAAAGGCCTTTTTTGTAGTGGAAGCTGGAGGGGAGGAGGTGACGATGATGGTATAGGCGAAGAGAGAGTTTGATTTGGTGAGAGACACTACCAAAATAAGTATCATAGCCGACGAAAAAAAAATTAACAGGGGAAAAAAAATTTCGTCGTCTAAGTGAAATTTTCCTCGGCTAAAGTGGACTTTTAGCCGACGAAATTTTGTGTCGTCGGCTAAAATAGTTTTTTTCGTCGGCTATAGTCTGTGAACTATAGCCGACGAAATTTTAAAACTTTAGCCGACGATATATATAATTTCGTCGGCTAAAAGTCTTTATATTTCCAGATCTAGACAGTAGCTGATGTGAAAGAAAAAACGGGAGAAAAAGTTTTGGGGTTGGCGAAATTGTTGGGTGTTGTCGAAATCTGTCCGAAATTAGTTTGTGGCGCTATATATAGGTACGTATATGTGTATATATCTTTTTTTTGAGTTGATTTAAGAGTTTTATTGTCGTTATGCAATGATTTTGAGTTTTAATTAGAGTTGATTATATTGTATTTTGAGTGTGATTGAGTTGATCGATTTGGGTTTGATAATATATATGAAGTTGTTGATATATATATATATATTAATTTGATTATATTAATTAGTAATTATTATATATATGCATGTATATATATATTAATTAATTGTACGTTAACTGCAGATATAATATAAATTGAATGATTCGTAAATTTAATTAATTAGCGTTTATACATATATATGATGTTATCTTCTCAGGATATGGATAAGAGTTGGATTTCGCTTCCAAAATGGGACAAAAGATATGCTAAAGGAGTTGTTAGTTTTATTGAATATGTGATGAATAATGCTAAAGGGAATACAATTTTCTATTGTCCGTGCACTAAATGTCAGTGTCGCAGCGATATGCATCGATTTCCAATTGACAAGGTTTGGCAGCACCTTAAAAGTAATGGGTTTTGGGAGAAGTACACATGTTGGATATATCACGGTGAAACATCATCAAGGGGTCCGCATGATCATGGGTAATTTTCTGAGACGGGCAGTACATCCAACGATCAAACAACGGCCTTCATCAACGATATGTTTCCTTATGAGAGGGGTGTATGCTCTGAAGGACCGAATATGTCTGAGCCGGTGCAGCCCTTCCCTAGAGTTGTCAACACTGCTGGTATTGACAGGTACAACAAACTACTTGCTTTCCAATAGACCCGTGTACCCCGGTTGTCAGAAAACGGTTCTTGAAAGTGTGATGGACGTTATGAAGATTAAAGTTGAGACAAAATCGACTGTGAAGGCTGTTGATGAGTATCTACAGTACACTGCTTCGATGCTGCCCCACGGTCATCGTCTTCCTACCACTCATCATAAGGTCCGATGTATACTGAAAGATCTTGGGCTTTCCTACATCAAGATCCATGCATGCAGATATGATTGTGTTCTGTTCTGGGGTAAAGATCCAGAAGGGAATGACCTTGGTGACCCTGACACATGTCCAGTAAGTCAGAGTGACAGGTATAAGTCCTGCTGGCAATAGGAAACCTATGAAGGTACTTCGGTATTTCCCGTTGAGGGATAGGCTGGAACGGTTGTACATGTCATCACACACGGCCAAATCTATGAGATGGCACGCTGATAGGGAATTGTACGGCGAAGATACCCTTATACACCCTGCTGAAGGGGAGGCCTGGAAGCATATAGACAGGGAGTTTCCTCATTTTGCGTCAGAGGTCCGAAATGTGAGGCTCGGGCTCTCATCCGACGGGTTCAATCCTTTTGGCAACATGAGTCTTCAATACAATGTATGGCCGGTGATTTTGGTACCATACAATCTTCCTCCCTAGATGTGCATGAAGAAGGAATACAATATGTTGAGTTTGTTGATTCCGGGACCCGGTTATCCAGGGAAGTGTCTCGATGTGTATTTGAGACCCTTGATTGAAGAGCTTAAGTTTTTTTGGGACGTTGGTCATCCCACTTATGATAAGTTCATGCACGAGATGTTCCAGATGCATGCTATGGTTGTTGGTACTATTAGTGATTTTCCTGCTCGTGGGATGTTATCGGGCAACGTTGTTAGGGGATACAAGGCTTGTCCAGAGTGCCTAAGCGATGAGGGGAGCAGTAGTCATTGCAACAAGATATGTAGATTGGGTCACCGTACTCTCCATCCGTATGATCACGAATGGCGGTTCGATGACAAGGCATTTAATGAGACTGTAGAACTTGGTGTGCCTCCTAGAAGATGGACAAGGGAAGAAATTTTAGCAGTGCTTAATGAGTATGATTTTGGGCAGCTCAGCAATCATCCCAATATAGTGGCGGCAATACCTGACAGACCCGACATGTATAAATTTTGGACACATAAGAGCATATTCTGGGAACTCCCATACTAGAGTAAGTTGTTGATCAGACACTACCTAGATGTGATGCACATAGAAACGAATGTGTGTGACAGTGTGGTGGGAACCGTGCTGAACTTGGAGGGAAAGACGAAAGACGGTCCGAAGGCACGCATTGATCTTAAAAAAATGGAGATACGAAGACATTTGTGGTTGAAAGAAGGAAAGAAAAAAATGCCTCAAGCTCCGTACACCGTGAAGCCTGACCAGAAGAACGTAATTTTCAGGTGGTTGAGTTCTGTGAAGTATCCTTCAGGCTACGCAAGAAATATACCCCGGTGTGTAAACATTCGGGACAATAAAATGTACGGGTTAAAGAGTCATGACTGTCATATTCTGCTACAACGTCTCTTCCCTATTTTCATTCGACCGTTCCTTCCCCGTCAGGTGGTGGAGCCGTTAGTAGCGTTGTCAAGATTCTTCCAGAAGTTATGCACAAGGGAAGTGACAAAATCTGATCTCTGGGAAATGCAACAGGACATTATTTTTATCATGTGTAAATTTGAGAGGATATTTCCTCCAAATTTTTTTGACATCATGCCGCACCTGATGATCCATCTTCCCGAGCCATTGTTGCTTACCGGTCCACTACACTATACTTGGATGTATCCTATGGAAAGGTATGTTTTTTACACCTCATGTTTTTATTGTACATGTTCATTGTATAATCGTAACATATGACAACAAATTTATTTATTTACAGACAACTTGGAGACTACAAAGCTTATGTGGCTAACAAATCCGAGCCTGAAGGATGTATAGCTGAAGCATATATTGCGCACGAGTGCGTCACCTACATGAAGTTGTATCTAGGAGCATTGAAGGAAACTCCACAAACCATACCGGTTGATGAACCGAAGTTTAACCTTTCCATAGTCTCTAATGATGTTGAAGTTTACGGAATTTTACCAAAGTCCTACAAGTTGCAACCCCATGAGCTAGTCATAGCCCATTGGTGGGTATTGATTAACTGTCAAGAAGTTGAATACTGGAAAGACATCCATCTATACTGTCCAGACATTCAAGGTGATCTCGACTACCACAACAAGGAGTTCGCGAACTATTTTGACGGTTGGGTATGTAATTCTTTATTTCTGTTCATGACTCATTGATTGCATAATTATTCATATTTACAATATATTGAATATTTGCTTGCAGATGAACCATATTCAATTTGATGGTCACCCAAATTAGTCTCATGAACTAAAACTTCTAGCTATGAAGCCGATAATGTCAAGAGTTTACCCGACATTATATGTGCAAGGTCAATGACATGCAATTTATATGTGAACAGAGAGACAACAGACGAAGAACACAGAATTCTGGGGTTATGGCGCATGTTGGCCGGAATGGAGTTGATTATTACGGTGTTCTTGATTCAGTGGTGGAACTCGTTTATGGGCAAGGCATGACCGTGCACCTGTTCAAGTGTAGATGGTTTGATACTAGAAGCTCGCAGAGCATGAAGATTGATCAGTACGGGATTTTATCGGTGAACACTGGTACAAGCTGTTACGAAGATGACCCGTTTGTTTTTGCGACATCGGTGAAACAAGTGCTTTAACTTGAAGACCTTGTTAAGGGTGACGCATGGAAAGTCGTCAATCTTGTGCACCCTCGAAACATTTACCGGGCGACTACACTTGGAGAGGCCGAAGACGAGGAAGAAGATGTTGCGTATCAAGAACACAGTGCAATAGGTATTCCTGACTCCTCTACAATTCGCCTTAATAATTTTAAAGCGGGTCGTTCGGTTCGAATTCGTGATTTAGACGCTCGCCTTATTGATGTGGATCCAAATCAAGAAACAGACGACGACTCTTGTGATGTAGAAATGCATAGATTGCCAGAAATTAATTCTGACACCGAAGAAGACTCATCGGATGATTCTGATTACGAGCCTTCTTAGTTATTTGAATTTGTAATACAATTTGATGTGTTTTATATGGTACAAGCCTTTTAATTCATAATGTATCTTAATGTTGGTTATATATGCAGGAAATTGGTATGGCTACGGTTAAACCACCTGTTTTTTTATCTATTTGATAGTTTTAGCCGACGAAATACAACATATTTCGTCGGCTAAAACCTTCTTAGCCGACGAAACCAACATATTTCGTCGGCTAAGACCTTCTTAGCCGACGAATAACCTAATTATCCGTCAGCTTAACTGTAAACCCTAACCCCTAAACCCTATAATATAGCCGACGAATACCCTAATTATTCGTCGGCTAAAGTTAAATGAATAAAATAAAAATTTATACCGCTAGTTGCGTCTCTTCGATATGAAACTATTTGTAGTTGAAGGTCCGGACAGAATACGTAATTTAGGCGGCTAAATCACCGTTTGTTTGTGTTTAGAGGTTTGACTAACGGGATTGACCGTGCGGATCAAGCCCTTAAGTTTGTCCGATGATGCTGAAAATTTACCCTCACACATGTTTCAACATAATGATGATATCTGACGGTCGGTTTTTCGTTTCACAAGATAAAACATATCAATTGTACATGAACTTACTAAATAATTATAAAATGTACTTTAGCCGACGAATTTACTAAACATTCGTAGTAATTTCGTCGGCTAAAAGTGGGACTATAGCCGACGAAATTTTTTAGTAATTTCGTCGGCTATAGTACCACTTTAGCCGACGAATTTAGGGTTTTGTCATCGGCTAAAGTGGGACTATAGCCGACGAATTTTTTATTTCGTCGGCTATAATTCTTCCTATATATTCGGATCCAGCGACAGAACCCCATTTCGCAGCAATTCATAATTTTCGGCCGACGGTTTCTCTCCATCTCCTCTCGATTTCCTTCCGTTTTTTTGATGAATTTCCGCCTCCACTCCGCCTCTCCCATCTCCCAAACAAATAAGGTATGCTATTTCATGTTTATATTGTATTATAGAACTAATTTCAATTGTTTTTTCAATATATTATATGATAATTAGGGTTTGTGATAATGTTGTGGTTGTGATAATGTTGAATTATATTGAATTATTTCAATTAATTGGTATAATTTAATATATTTGGGTATATAAAGTAAATTAGTGATTTTTAATATATTTGGGTGTATTTACTGAATTTGGTATATTTAGTAAATTGAGTGTATTTGGTATATTTAGTAAATTGGGTGTATTAAGTAAATTGGAAATTTTTAATATATTTGGGTATATTTAGTGAATTTGGTATATTTAGTAAATTAGGTGTATAAAGTAATTTGGAAATTTTTAATATGTTTGGGTATATTAAAATATTGAATGGTATATTTAATATATTTGGGTATATTAAAATATTAATTGGTATATTAAATTAATTTGTGATAATGTTGTTCATTTTTTATAATGCTATATATTTAACAAAATATTAATTATATTATTTAGGATGAAAGGATTATTTAGTAAATCGAAGTGTTCGAAGGGCCAAAGGGGTGAATCGTCTGAGGGAACGTCTAGCAACCCTCGGGGTTCGTTTCAGGGCCCAATGACGGCCCGACGGGCGTCTCTTCTAGAGCCGACACAGCGACAGGCCACACATTTCTCCAGGCAGCCGGATGCCCCTCCCGCCTCCAGGCAGCCTAGCGCCCCTCGCTCCTCCAGCCGGACGCCCCTCGCTCCTCCAGGCAGCCTAGCGTCCTTCGCTCCTCCAGGCAGCCTAGCGTCCCTCACTCCTCGAGGCAGCTGTGGCCTCCGACTCAGGCGGAGGTGTCTGCACCACGTATGCCTGAGATACACAAGGCACCGGCACCGGGCCCTACTGCAACGGAGGGTGGGTCTTCCGTGGTACAGATGCCGCCGCCTCTTCTCTACCTTCCGCGCTTGATACCGGCATTACCTGCAGTCGATGACTCAGGAGCGTCGATTTATCTACTATCCCCGCAGGTGACCCCATCAGCGGTGTACCTGTTCGTGCCGTTTGATACAGATTTAATTTCTGCGAGGGTATCATCGTCGGCGACAGAGTCGGAGTCCGTCGCATCCGCCCCAACGCCCTCAGGTAATGATTATATAAGTAATTTGTTATGTTATAATGTTATAATAAAATTAATTTATTAATAATCAATTTATGATAGGCACCGTCGGAGCCAAGCCGACAAGGAAGAAGAGAGATCCCGTCACAGGGAAAGCTCTCGAGAAGACAGTGAGTACCTCGGGAAGGATAGTCATTGATACTGACGGGGATGGGAACGTAGTATCGGGCGGCAAGACGAGGATGTACTCTGGCCGCGTGGGAGCGCTTATTAGGGATAGAGTTCCTATGTTGTGGTCAGACTGGGGCGAGGTCCCACAGGAGGTTAAGGACATAGTCCACAACGCAATGTCGGTAAGTATAATAAAATTCACATTTAACATTATTTATTACATTGTAGATTTATGAACGCCTAAACTAATAAATGTTTTAATGCAGGTGTGGTTTGACGTTCCCCAGTACCTGAAGAACATCTGGGCGGACGTTGTGCATGGGGGAAGGTACGTGGCAAAGTTAAGGACAAAAGAAAATTATGTATAATTAATAATATTTATATTTTTTTGGCGTATTACAGGTACAAGGAGTGGAAGAACGAGTTACGGACCCACTGGACTACGCATGGGAACGAACGTTCTGGCACCCCCCTTGAGTTCCAGTTCAGGAAATACGAGTGGCGTTGGCTTCTGATATCGGAATTCAACAACCCACATAAACAGGTAATTAAAAATAATTATTTATTATATTGAATTATACTGAATACGTTTTAAAATATTTTACTAATTTGATTCCTTTGTAGGCCGTTTCCCGGGTGAACGCTCAAAACTGGCAACGCAACATAAGGAACCATCATGCCGGTTCTAGACCGTTCGCATCGTTGTTGGAGGAGGCGGCCAGGGAACATCCAGAGGTCAACCGGTACGTCTATACGTACGAGAAGGCATATCCTGACGCCCAGGAGGATATTGTAAGTAGTTTTACGTTTTAAAATTTAGTAAATTATATATATATATATATATTTTAAAATGTTAATTAATTTTTTTTCCTATCAAATTAGACGAGGGTGAGGCAGGCTAGTGACGAGGTGATGACTGCTATAGTCAGGGAGACATGGCCTGACACGTAAGAGGAAGGCATGTCCGAAGCCATGTCCCGGATCGACACTTCGGATCTCAGCGTTGGGGCCAGGATCATGGGCACAACATTCCCACCGCGAGGAAATAACTTCTACTGTCGGGGTCTGGGAAAGAAGACGAGGGGATACTGAAGACCACTTCCGGATTTCAGAAATAAGGAGCCTCGACCAGTAGCAGAACGACTCAGCTTGAGGCGGAAGTTCAGATGTTACGAGAACAGCAAGCCGCCCAGACAGCATATACTGCCGCGATACAGGCCGCCCAGACAGCATATACTGTCGCTTTACAGGAGTATAATGCAGCAGTATATGCCACCCAGCAGACACAGCAGCAACAGATGTTCCAGTACAAGCAAGATTTTTCAGCTGCACAGCTTCAGGGACTTCCGCTTCCGCCCATGCCCAAGCCTATTCCCTTACCTCAACCGCCGCAACCTCCCCAGCAACCTCATCCTGACGCAGATATTGATTTAGACGATATCGACTTTATTTAGTTTTTTAGGTTTATGAACAATTATTTATTTAGTTTTTTAGGTTTATGAACAATTATATATTTACTTTTTTAGGTTTATGAACAATTTATAAATTGAAAATTTAATGCAAAATGTTTATGTTACTTTTGATGGTGTTTGTTGTTGGTTATGAAATTGTTTCTGTTATTTGCAGCTTGCTTGGATGGTAATTTAGAAATTTTGTTTGGGTTTGTAGTATAAAAAGTACTATAGCCGACGAAATTTACCATATTTCGTCGGCTATAGTAGTTTTTTTTCCACAACCTTTAGCCGACGAAATATGATAAATTTCGTCAGCTATAGTACTTTTTAAGCCGATGAAGTCTACATTATTTCGTCGGCGTTTCTCTATTTAATTTTTAATTTTTAAAATACTTTAGCCGACGAATGAACTATATTTCGTCGGCTTTTCTCTATTTCATTTTTAATTTTTAATAATACTTTAGCCGACGAAATATTAATATTTCGTCGGCCAAAGTCATACGTATAAACCGACGAAATATTGATATTTCGTCGGCTAAAGTTGGACTTTGGCCGACGAATTTTTTTATATTATGTCGTCGGCTAAGTGTTAAACTTAGCCGACGACGGATTTTATTTCGTCGGCTATAACTTTAACCGACGAATTATGGCCGACGACTTCTTAGCCGACGACGTATAACCTTAGCCGACGAATCTGATGAACAGGCCGACGAAAATTTTTCATCGGCTATGATACTTATCCTGGTAGTGAGAGATGGAGATCGAGAAAGAGAGATAGAGGAGAGATCAGGAGGAGAGAGAGAAGAGGAGAGAAAGGGCAGAGAGAGAGAGAGAGATGTAAATCGAGAAAGAGAGATAAAGGCTGAGGTTATTTTTGTCATTTTATCTTTTTTAGTTAGG
This sequence comes from Comarum palustre, assembly GCA_951800085.1. Taxonomy (NCBI): domain Eukaryota; kingdom Viridiplantae; phylum Streptophyta; class Magnoliopsida; order Rosales; family Rosaceae; genus Comarum; species Comarum palustre. The sequence continues at coordinate 17,252,290 of OX637588.1, read as the reverse complement.
TCTCATCACGACAATGTCAGCAAATAAACGATGCCGTGACAGAAATTGGTCTCAGAACATTCGTTGATAGAGAAAATAGAATTCATGTACCACATTGATAGTTTTTAAAGTATGTGTACCACTATGATCAGGGCACATAAGTTCGGGTACCGACGATGCAATTTACTCAAACAAAAATGTGATACTACTCATCTCATCATCGGTAGTTTTGGTCTTTTATTGGAATCCTACTTTTAGGCGCCCTCTTTTAGGCAGCTTTACTCCACCATAACGAACCGTCTGCCACCAATGCAGCTTGTTCACAACCTTCCTCTTATTGAGGCCACGAGGCTGATGAGGTCTGATCTTCTTCTTCTTCTTCTTCTTCGAGTGATTGGTATGTCTCATTAGCCCTTTCACGAGTGCATGAAAATGCGCACCCTGGTCTTGTTTCACGAGTGCATGAAAATGCGCACCCTGGTCTTGTTTCACATGTTTTTCACTGCTAGTGATTTTTTGACCCCTTATGCTTGACCATGATCATTCCTGCCACGCTTGTCTTTATGGTGAAACATTTTCTGTATTTTCTTCCACGTAGATGGTGGTGGTGAAAGATGAGTCCCAACTTGTTTTTTTTATCTTTCTTAACCTCCCGACAGATTTCTACGGATATTTTCTATGGCTGTAGTCACTCTCTACAAAATCTGACAATCTACTTCTATCCTCCTCTAATGAGTGATAGCTACTGCTTAAACTCTCCTGCGAGTTACATTCACTTTCAGAAAAATCATCATTTCTTGGACTCCAAGATTCTTCAGAATAATTGGTACAGCTGCTTGCTCTGCTCTCATTTTGCTTACTAGACCAAATTAACTAACTGCAAGAACTGGAGCTGCTATCCTCTTCCTCCGACTATTCTTGACACGACATGATCTTCTTCCTTGAGACTGTATTTGACATCTTACAAGTCCTTGTTCTCTGACTTGGCATGGCATCATCTATGAACACTGGCCTCATCATTATTTGGTCATGTCTCTTTCCAGCTTGAGTCTTCTTGTCTGATTCGTCCTTTTACTAAGCGCACCTCCATCTGAAGATACCATGGACCCCATTGACTGTGGTGGCTGTGGGGGTTGGAAATATCCTATCCTCGATAGATGGTCAAGATAGCATGATGGGTGGACTGTATCGATGCAATGCAACCAGTAAATACGTAAATGAGTAATAATTCTTGTACTCAGTATGGTCATGATTGTATGAGTAAGTGTGGTAAAGGTGTGTGTTAGGAGTGAGGTCGGTATGGTATAAGATTTGACCTATTTTGATACCGATCTTGATTTTTTTTTTCAGTATCGGTATGGGATAGGATGTGTGATTTTAAGACTTCATACCTAACTGTCCCGATACCGAAAAATTCGGGACAAGTTCGGTACCAATCGGGACATAAGGTTTTAAGTTATGATTTTATATCTATAAATTAAACAATCACTTTTGTACTATATTTATGCAATATTTTACACTTTTTATTAGCATAAATCAACAAACTAACATAATTAGACGACTTCATCACTTTAAGATGATTAATTCTTCATTATAAATACACTTTTTTCTTTAAAACTAATAAAATTATAAATTTTGGAAGATTTGAGACGGTTCAAAACATTCAGTATCTATTTAGCTCATACCGATTTCGAACCGATTACTAAATTCGAGATTCGGTACGGTTCGGGACAACACTTTTTTCATTTTGTGTCCTGACCCGATCAGGTTCGGTACAGGACGGTCGGGATCGGTATCAAACTCTCACCCCTAGTTTGGGTCATAAAGCCGCAGTTACGAGGTAACAGTCATTGTCATAAAACTGAGGTTACGTAGTAAATGCTTCGATTACAGGTAATTGAATGGCTTGGGCGTTATATATAGATGCATGGGCTAGAGGGTGACACCATTCTGAGCTAGTTGTTCCATCCACTTGAGATAAACACTGACTTGAGCGGTGGAGAGTTTTTTACAGGTATCCCCACTTGATCCAACAGATGAAAGGTCAATCCAAGCCTGCTTCCACCTAATTCTTGTTATTTGATGGGCAAACCTCATACCCGGAAGTTTTCTGCACTAACACGTGACGTCGTCTGTGGAAAGACCTTTTTCCTAAAAGGGTATGACGGGAGCTGGTAATAGAGGGCTGTTGTTCTTCACATTAGGATTGGGAGGAAGAGACCTTTCAAATGATGGAACAAGTGGACAAGGGATTGATCTAAACCTTTTCCCAGAAGACGCAGTCTATGAATGCGATAGGAGTTGGAACAATTTCTGAAAGAAAAGCTAGAACTCGAGAACCAGAGGAGAAAGCTGGAGCGGATCTTGCAGGTGGACAATGACTCTTTAGATATCTGTTACATGGACAAATTATCTCATTATCAGGGACACTTTTGGGTGCACCATCTAAAAATACTTTCACACCAGCCGAGTATTCTGGACTGCGGCGATCCAGATGAACCTAACTTTTGTCCATACTGCCAAGGACATCGCAGCTTAGTAGAAAGCCATCGGTATAATTATTCTTATTAATTTTCTTATATTTAAAATATAGAAAGATAAACTTAAAACATTAGAAAAAAACATCATGACGTAAGCGTATTCACTACCTATTGACGAAGTCATGAGTTCGAGTCACCATGAGGGTATGAGTGAAATCCTTTTATTTGATTCTCTTTGAGAAAAAAAAGAAACAGCAGAAAAAGTTACATGTCTAAAGCTGTTAAGGTTTCTAAAGCTTTTGGATAATTACGCAAGCTAATCACAAGTTATAACATAAACTTAGTATTAAACTTAAGTCCTTAAATAAGAATAAATTTTCTAGTTACGCTAGGGTTTTGAATCATAATGATGCAGATATGCACAAACCATAATCAGAAAATAAAACTAACCGATGCAAGATTTCTGAAGGAATGTTTCCTCAACAATGATTCACAGCAGCTCAGAATGGTCGAAGGCTGAGTCGGCAGTACAAATAGCTCCACGTAACTCTCTCTCTCTCACACACACTAGCTGCACATAATACAGTTAACCACTAAGAACAACTATAATTCCCTCTCTTACACTCTAAATACGCATGATATTGTATAGAATAGAATTGAGCCTTAACAATAACGAAAAGAATGAAGAGAAAAAAAGAGTATCTCTCTTTCAATCTACCTGCACATGATACGGTTAATCAATAAAAGTAGCTATAACTTCCTCTCTCTCTCTTACGCTCTATATACGCATGTTTTAGTATAGAATACAATTGAGTCCTAACGACAATGAAATGAATGAAGAACGAAAGGAGAAAGAACGAACCCATTGACAAAGTTGTTATCTAATCAAGGGTGATCTGATCGAGTTAAGAAATCTATTCAAGGATGATCTGATCGAGTAGGGATCTCCTCAAGAGAGATTAAAGTGAAGAACTATGAGAACATCATTGTTATAATTCAAGCTACAAGTCTACAACTACAGGTGATTCGAGTTTAAAGAATTGAGAGCAATGAGTGAACACTACCAGAATAACTATCATAGCCGACGAAAAAAAAATTAACAGGCCGACGAAATTTTTTTTCGTCGACTAAAATAGACTTTAGCCGACGAAAAAAAATTTCGTCGGCTAAGTGAAATTTTCGTCGGCTAAAGTGGACTTTTAGCCGACAAAATGTTGTGTCGTCGGCTAAAATGATTTTTTTCGTCGGCTATAGTCTGTGAACTATAGCCGACGAAATTTTAAAAGTTTAGCTGACGATATATAATGTCGTCGGCTAAAAGTCCTTATATTTCAGATCTAGACTGCAGCTGATGTGAAAGAAAAAACGGGAGACAAACTTTGGGGGTTGGCGAAATTGTTGAGTGTTGTCGAAATCTGTCCGAAATTAGTTTGTGGCGCTATATATAGGTATGTATATGTGTATATATCTTGTTTTTGAGTTGATTTAAGAGTTTTATTTTCGTTATACATTGATTTTGAGTTTTAATTAGGGTTGAATTATTGGATTTTGAGTGTATGATTGAGTTGATCGATTTGAATTTGGTAATATATATGAAGTTGTTGTTATATATATGTGTATATATATATTAATTTGATTATATTAATTAGTAATTATTATATATATGCATGTATATATATATATATTAATTGTACGTTAACTGCAGATAGAATATTGAATGATTTGTAAATTTAATTAATTAATTAGCGTTTATACATATATATTATGTTATCTTCTCAAGATATGGATAAGAGTTGGATTTCGCTTCCAAAATGGGACAAAAGATATGCTAAAGGAGTTGTTAGTTTTATTGAATATGTGATGTGTCGCATCCCGGGGACTATTCTCGGTCCCGGAACACGACGGTAACCGCCGTAATCCCGATCTAGCAAGTAATCAATACGTCTTTCGACGTATTGATGACCCACCGGACCGAAACCACAAGGCTATAAATGAAATATACAACACATGAATAATAATATGAATGTCAAATACTGAATGACAAATGATCAGAGTAGCATACAAATGTTTAACAAGCGGAAGATAATAGAAAATACCCGAGACAGAAATAGAACATGAAAAAGTCTCGGAACACTGGGCCCGAATAAATGTCTCAGAGTATCCAACAGATTACAACATACGAAAATACGGAAATCAAGAAACATGAAAACCACACCAAAATGGGAGTCCTCGAAAAGTGAAGTGCACGATAACCGACGCTCCGCGATCTAGTCCAGCTCCTCTAGTGACGGGTGCTGTAGACCTGAAAAGATGTAGAGGTGAGCAACTCGTCCTCGCTAACCCAAATGGGGCCAAAACCATCCAAGTCGGGGTTTAAAACCCATGAGAAAACATTTCGTATAAATGTATATGTACTCGTAAGTACGAAAGAGCATGTGGAAATGTAAATGCACGACACACACACAAAGCTCGGTAAAACATGTGACCACATATGAAAGAACTCTCTGGATCTGAGCGGCCGAATCCCGGGTTTGTCTTCACTGCAAACCGGGGCCAACTATCTAAGCGCCCGAGTGCGCAGAATAGCGAGAGCGTCCATTTCCAGCTAACGCCCAACAAATAGCAGGCCACACTTACGTCACGTTTTACTCTGTTCGAGACGAGCGTAAGCGGGATAAATGAATAAAATAAACAGGGCATAGCCCCTCCGGAGGTTAACGGTCATCGACACCGTAGGAGTGCTAGAATACTAGGTCCCGTCGCTCTCAGGCCAAGCACCGAAAATCAGGACGACGGTACTACTTTTCGATCCAAAACTCACACACACACACACCAAGTGCTATAAGAAGCATGTGGTCAAGCTTAAAACAATGCATCATTGTTTAATACGTAAAAAGTAAAAGAGCCGCCGACCCAAGAGGGTTTCGGCTCACCCATTGGGCGTGCTCCCCTACCTGGTATGATGGTACAGCTGGCTGCGCTCCAACTCCTGGTCCTCCTGAAGTCTGCGTAGACGAGCTCCTGAGTCTGTGGGTGAGACAACAGTGATAGTCAGGTATAAGTAACTCGAGGATTTACTAACTACGACTAAGACTTGATAAACATTCTTTGTTTATCTTTCTGACATTAGGGTTTGACTTGTTTGACACTCCGATTCTCGAACCGGCGAGAAGTCGGAATTATTTCTTATTCAGTACTTGCGTCGTTTTTGCCACGTTTACAAGCTAAAAGTCTTTAAAACGTTTAACCGTAGTGTTCGAAAACGTAAAATAGGTGTTCTACGGCAAAAGTGAAAAGTCAACTTTGGAATAGTAAAAGTCAACAGTCAACAGTAAAGTCAACGGTCAAAAGTCAACCGGTCAAAGTCAAAAAGTCAAAGTCAAATAGTCAACCGGTCAAAGTCAACCGGTCAAAATCAACAGTAAAAAGTAAACAGTAAAAGTAAAACTGTAACAGTAAAACAGTAAAAGTAAACAGTAAAAGTAAACAGTAAAAACTGTAACTGTAAATTTTTCAAACAGTCAGGGGCAAAATGGTAACTCTGCCCCTGGGTTAAAGTAAAAGTAAAACTGACACGGTAAAAACCAGGGTTTTTACCGTGCCGGTTCCCGACCGGTTTCTCCGCCGGATTTGGCTGGTTTTCCGGCCAAATCCAGCCTCCTGTCTCCTCCTAACACCTTCTACACATCCTAGGCTATCCAACAACACATCAAACATCAAGAAAGATCGAGTTTTATACCTCAAGCCTCCTCCTCTGTGTTTTCCGGCGAAACCCCTCCGGCGGAGCTCCGCTGGCCTTCTCCTTCCTCCTCCTTGCTCCTGGGCGGCTCCTGGTGGCGCCTGGGAGTGTCCTAGCTCTCCAAAGGTGCTTGAGTGCTTCGATCTGTGTTAAACAGTAAACCAGAACTTCCTGTCTCGGCTGGGCGGCGCTGGCTTCACCGGTGGTCTAGGCAAGGTCGCCGGAGCTGTGCGACCTCGATGGTGGTGGCGGTGAGGACTGACGCGCGCCGGGGCGGAGCTGGGTGGCGCTGCTGTGTCGAGCAGAAGAGAGAGACGCAGACTTTCTCTTTCGGCAGAAAGACGAAACAGGAAAGGGAGAAAAGAGAAAGAGAGAAGAAAAAGGAAAGGTGAGGGAGAAGGAAAAAGAGATAAGGTATTTAAAGAAAAACGAATGGCCACGATTCGTCGATCGAATCAACGGCCACGATTCGATCCCAATTCCCAAAATAATTTCAAAACCAAAACCATTTTCGAAAATTCATTTCAAATAACCAAACATCAAATTTAAACGTAAAAGTCGTACGAAAAATACGTGAAGTGTCGGAAAATATTCCGTAAATACTTTCACGCATGTGGCGACGCGTGTCTTAACGTAAAAACGTTAGACGAAATGACGACGTACTGAAAAGTAATCGGAATTAAACCCTAAGTGTGTCGGAAAATTAAATTAAAATTTCGGGGTCTCACATGATGGATAATGCTAAAGGGAATACAATTTTCTATTCTCCGTGCACTAAATGTCAGTGTCGCAGCGATATGCATCGATTTGCAATTGACAAGGTTTGGCAGCACCTTAAAAGTAATGGGTTTTGGGAGAAGTACACATGTTGGATATATCACGGTGAAACATCATCAGGGGGTCCGCATGATCATGGGTAATTTTCTAAGACGGGCAGTACATCTAACGATCAACCAACGGCCTTCATCAACGATATGTTTCCTTATGAGAGCGGTGTATGCTCTGAAAGACCGTATATGTCTGAGCCGGTGCAGCCCTTCCCTAGAGTTGTCAACACTGCTGGTATTGACAAGTACAACAAACTACTTGCTTTCCAACAGACCCCTGTGTACCCCGGTTGTCAGAAGACGGTTCTTGAAAGTGTGATGGACGTTATGAAGATTAAAGTTGAGACAAAATCGACTGTGAATGCTGTTGATGACTATCTACAGTACACTGCTTCGATGCTGCCCCACGGTCATCGTCTTCCTACGACTCATCATAAGGTCCGATGTATAGTGAAAGATCTTGGGCTTTCCTACATCAAGATCCATGCATGCAGATATGATTGTGTTCTCTTCTGGGGTAAAGATCTAGAAAGGAATGACCTTGGTGACCTTGACACATGTCCAGTATGTCAGAGTGACAGGTATAAGCTGACTCCTGCAGACAATAGGAAACCTATGAAGGTACTTCGGTATTTCCCGTTGAGGGATAGGCTGGAACGGTTGTACATGTCATTACACACGGCCAAATCTATGAGATGGCACGCTGATAGGGAATTGCAAGGCGAAGATACCCTTATACACCCTACTGACGGGGAGGCCTGGAAGCATATAGACAGGGAGTTTCCTCATTTTGCGTCTGAGGTCCGAAATGTGAGGCTCGGGCTCTCATCCGACGGGTTCAATCCTTTTGGCAACATGAGCCTTCAATACAGTGTATGGCCGGTGATTTTGGTACCATACAATCTTCCTCCATGGATGTGCATGAAGAAGGAATACAATATGTTGAGTTTGTTGAATCCGGAACCCGGTTATTCAGGGAAGTGTCTCGATGTGTATTTGAGACCCTTGATTGAAGAGCTTAAGTTTTTTTGGGACGTTGGTCATCCCACTTATGATAAGTTCATGCACGAGATGTTTCAGATGCATGCTATGGTTGTTGGTACCATAAGTGATTTTCCTGCTCGTGGGTTCTTAGTTATTTGAATTTGTAATACAATTTGATGTGTTTTATATGGTACAAGCTCTACAATTCATAATGTATCTTAATGTTGGTTATATATGCAGGAAATTGTTATGGGTACGGTTAAACCAAAATGTTTGTTATATATGCAGGAAAAGTATCTTAGCCGACGAAACATGTTGTATTTCGTCGGCTAAAACTGTCTTAGCCGACGAATAACCTAATTTTCCGTCGGCCAAACCCTAAACCCTAACCCCTAAACCCTAAAGTATAGCCGACGAATACCCTAATTATTCGTCGGCTAAAGTTAAATGAATAAAATAATAATTTATACCGCTAGACGATATAAAACTATTTGTAGTTGAAGGTCCGGACAGAATACGTAATTTAGGTGGCCAAATCACCGTTTGTTTGTGTTTAGGGGTTTGACTAACGGGATTGACCGTGCGGATCGAGTCCTTACGTGTGTCCGATGATGCTGAAATTTTACCCTCACACATGTTTCAACATAATGATGATATCTGACGGTCGGTTTTGTGTTTCACAAGATGGATTGTCACAATCAAAATATGCCTACTAATGTTGTATAACTAATTTACTGTGTTAAGTAAATGTTCCGTTTTAAAAACAAACTATACGTAGATGCTTCAAACAAAAAAAAGTCGTGAGATAAGATATGACCGGAACGATGAAATATGTCTACGGTTGAAATTTCACGTAATTCTGATAAGTTTCGGTGCCAATACTTGCGGTCATTGCATTTTTTCTATTCGTTCACCATAGAGGACGCCCTATCTCCGACGGTTTTTTTTCTTATAAATTTTATACCGCTAGTTGCGTCTCCTCGATATGAAACTATTTGTAGTTGAAGGTCCGGACAAAATACGTAATTTAGGTGGCCAAATCACCGTTTATTTGTGTTTAGGGGTTTGACTAACGGGATTGACCGTGCGGATCGAGCCCTTACGTGTGTCCGATGATGCTGAAATTTTACCCTCACACATGTTTCAATATAATGATGATATCTGACGGTCGGTTTTTCGTTTCACAAGATAAAACATATAAATTGTGCATGAACTTACTAAATAATTATAAAATGTACTTTAGCCGACGAAATTACTAAACATTCGTAGTAATTTCGTCGGCTATAGTTGGACTTTAGCCGACGAAATTAGGGTTTTGTCGTCGGCTAAAGTGGGACAATAGCTGACGAATTTTTTATTTCATCGGCTAAAGTGGGACTATAGCCGACGAATTTTTTATTTCGTCGACTATAGTTCTTCCTATAAATTCGAACCCAGCGAGACAGAACGCCATTTTCTCCACTTTCTCCTTCTCGGCCGGACGGTTTCTCCCTCTCCTCTCGATTTTCTTTCACTATTTTGGACGATTTCCGGCCTCCACTCCGCCTCCCTCATCTCCCAAACAAATAAGGTATGCAATTTCATGTTTATATTGTATTATGGAACTAATTTCATTTGTTTTTTCAATATATTGCATTATATTGAATTGTATTGAATTATATTGTGATAATGTTGAATTGTATTATGATAATGTTGAATTGTATTATGTTGTGATAATGTTGAATTACATTGGGTGTATTTACTGAATTTGGGTGTATATTTGGGTGTATTTAGTGATTGGGTAATTTGGGTGAATTTGGGTGAATTTGGGTGAATTTAGGTGTATTTGGGTGTATTTGGTGATTTTTAATATATTTGGAAATTGGGTGTATTAAGTAAATTGGAAATTTTTAATATGGTTGGGTATATTAAAATATTGATTGGTATATTTAATATATTTGGGTATATTACAATATTAATTGGTATATAAAAATAAATTTTTGTTAATGTTGTTCATTTTTTATAATTTTATACATTTAACAAAATATTAATTATATTATTTAGGATGAAAGGATTATTTAGTAAATCGAAGAGTTCGAAGGGCCAAAGGGGTGAATCGTCTGAGGGAACGTCTAGCAACCCTCGGGGTTTGTTTCAGGGCCCAATGACGGCCCGACGTGCGTCTCTTCTGGAGCCGACACATTCCTCCAGGCAGCCAGATGCCCCTCTCGCCTCCAGGCAGCCTAGCGCCCCTCGCTCCTCCGGCCAGCCGGAAGCCCCTCGCTCCTCCAGCCAGCCTAGCGTACCTCGCTCCTCCAGGCAGCCCAGCGTCCCTCACTCCTCGAGGCAGCTGTGGCCTCCGACTCAGGCGGAGGTGTCTGCACCACGTATGCCTGAGATACATAGGGCACCGGCACCGGCACCGGGCCCTACTGCATCGGAGGGTGGGTCTTCCGGGGTACAGATGCCGCCGCCTCTTCTCTTCCTTCCGCGCTTCATACCGGTAATACCTGCAGTCGATGACTCAGGGGCGCCGATTTATCCACTACCCCCGCAGGTGACCCCATCAGCGGTGTATCTGTTCGTGCCGTTTGCTACAGAGTTAATTTTTGCGAGGGTATCATCGTCGGTGACAGAGTCGGAGTCCGTCGCATCCGCCCCAACGCCCTCAGGTAATGATTATATAAGTAATTTGTTATGTTATAATGTTATAATAAAATTAATTTACTAATCATCAGTTTATGACAGGCACCGTCGGAGCCAAGCCGACAAGGAAGAAGAGAGGTCCCGTCACTAAGAAGGCTCTCGAGAAGACAGTAAGTACCTCGGGAAGGATCGTCATTGATACTGACGGGGATGGGAACGTAGTATCGGGCGGCAAGACGAGGATGTACTTCTGCCGCGTGGGAGCGCTTATTAGGGATAGAGTCCCTATGTTGTGGTCAGACTAGGGCGAGGTCCCACAGGAGGTTAAGGACATGGTCCACAACGCAATGTCGGTAAGTATAACAAAATTCACATTTAACATTATTTATTACATTGTAGATTTATGAACGCCTAAACTAATAAATGGTTTAATGCAGGTGTGGTTTGACGTTCCCCGGTACCTGAGGAACACCTGGGCGGACGTTGTGCATGGGGGAATGTACGTTACAAAGTTAATGACAAAAGAAAATTATGTATAATTAATAATATTTATATTTTTTTGGCGTATTACAGGTACAAGGAGTGGAAGAACGAGTTACGGACCCACTGGACTACGCATGGGAACGAACGTTCTGGCACCCCGCTTGAGTTCCAGTTCAGGGAGTACGAGTGGCGTTGGCTTCTGATATCGGAATTCAACAACCCACATAAACAGGTAATTAAAAATAATTATTTATTATATTGAATTATATTTAATACGTTTTAAAATATTTTACTAATTTGATTCCTTTGTAGGCCGTTTCCCGGGTGAACGCTCAAAACCGGCAACGCAACATGAGGAACCATCATGCCGGTTCTAGACCGTTCGCATCGTTGATGGAGGAGGCGGCCAGGGAACATCCAGAGGTCAACCGGTACGTCTATACGTACGAGAAGACATATCCTGACGTCCAGGAGGATATTGTAAGTCGTTTTACGTTTTAAAATTTAGTAAATTATATTTATATATATTTTTTAAAATGTTAATTAATTATTTTTTCCTATCAAATTAGGCGAGGGTGAGGCAAGCTAGTGACGAGGTGATGGTTGCTATAGTCAGGGAGACATGGCTTGACACGCAAGAGGAAGACATGTCTGAAGCCATGTCTCGGATCGACACTTCGGATCTCAGTGTTGGGGCAAGGATCATGGGCACAGCATTCCCACCACGAGGAAATAACTTTTACTTTCTGGGTCTAGGAAAGAAGGGCGAGGGGTACTGAAGACCACTCCCGGATTTCAGAAAAAAGGAGCCTCGACCAGTAGCAGAACGACTCAGCTTGAGGCGGAAGTTCAGATGTTACGGGAACAGCAAGCCGCCCAGACAGCATATACTACCACTTTACAGGAGTATAATGCAGCAGTATATGCCACCCAGCAGGCACAGCAGCAGCAGATCTTCCAGTACATGCAAGATTTTTCAGCTGCACAGCTTCACGGACTTCCGCTTCCGCCCATGCCCACGCCTATTCCCTTACCTCAACCGCCGCAACTGTGGGACCCCGCACGTTTTAACCGTGGTTAATGGCGAGTTACAGAGGATTAAGTCGCATTCAGTAACTTCGCGAGTTAATTACCACGTTCATTTTCGAGTTTTCAAAAGTTCTCCAAATACCTGATTTAATGACTCGATGTCATAGTACGTGTCGACACGAGTCTCCCGGTATTTTCGGATTATTTTTCGGAGCTTCGGTTTATTTTCTACGGATTTTTGAAGTTTCCGGTAACTTTTAAATTATCATTCCGGTAAATCAGTTTTACCATTTTACCTTTCACTTTTCACCTTCTTTTGATCTGAACCGTTGGATCTTTTCAAGATTGAATCTGGGCCGTTGATTCCTCTATAAATAGAGGGTGAGTTTTGACTCGGTCAAAACTCACCAAACCGGTCAGCTCGAGCTCTCCCCGAGCTCTCGTCTCCTCCCTGTTCTCCGCCCGGCGCCGGCGACTCCGGCCACCCCAGGGCGGCGGACCAGCTTCGTTCTCTCCCCCTTCTCCTCCTCTACCTAACCCTACCCTCAGAATCCCTAAACAACCACTTAGAGGAGAGATCGAACCCCACTGGCTCGACGGTCAACGCCGGATTTCCGGCGTTCCAGGCGGCGGTTCGGCGTGTGGAAGGTATGGTTCGTCTTCTCTCTTCTTCCTCTTCCTTCTCCTTGCTCTTGATCGTTCGATGCGAGCCTTGCTCGAAAACTCCCTTTCCACTGTGTGTTTACTGTTTTCTGGGTTTCGAGGCTTGCAGCTCCGGCGAAGGTTTCTTGAAGGATTTTGGGTTGTTTTCAAGCTTCAGAAGGTTTGTCACCCCTAGGCAGTTGGAGATGGAAGTGAGGTGAACGCAGAGGATGAAAGGAGACCTGGAGAGGCTGCTTGGACTCGAGGCAGCAGGGTAGGCTGAGGCTTGGTCTCAGTGGAGAGTGAAGGAGCTGAGGAGTGGAGTACAGAGGGAAGCAGAGGAGCAGAGGAGGCTGCTGTATGCTTCGAAGCAGAGGTGAGAGGCAGTCTACTAGTTTCTTTAGCTACTGTGAATTTGTGTTGCTGTGTTGGATTAGTTGCTGTCTTTGGTTGTTGATGTGCTACTGATGTTGTTGTTTTCCTTACATGTTGTCGTAACTTGGTAAACGAGGAAAACGAGGAGGTTATGGCGAATTTCCGGCAAGTTGCCGGAATCCGGTGACGATCCGGTGATGCAGTTAAACCGGCAGAAATGCCGAGAAGGTAGTCTTCGAATCCCTTCAAAGTGTGTTGTTTCCGTTTAGTCGGGTAAAGTGTCGTAATCAGAATTACGTATAAGGAAACGTATAAAAACGGAAACTAACTGTATTTGGGAACCTTCCATTTTGGGAAACCTTCTAAGTTTGGAAACCTGCTAAATTGGGAAACTTTCCATTTTGAGAAAGTTTCCATTAAAGGAAAGTTTCCATTTTGGGAAAGTTATATGTTCAGAAAAATGGTTAAGTAAAAAATTGAAGTTCAACGAAGTTTAACACAACTTGGTTAAATTGGTAAAGTGTTAAATTGTTATCGGAAAATGATAACTGGAATTTCTGGGAAAATGTTAAGTTGACCATGTTAAGTAAAGTTGTTTCACGTAAATCGGTAAATCGACTGTCGGTAAATAAATTGGTTAGTGTGACACGTTGGGTGTCCATAGTAATTCAACGAATTATTATGTGACACCCTAGCGTCAAGTTAAAGTGGTTAAGGAAAGTTCAGAAGTTTAGTCGGACTTCCGGTAATTGAGTAAAGAGTCGATAATAGGAAAAGAAAGTCAAAAGGTTAAAGTGCCATAAAAGAAAATTGGTTGGTCAACTTAGTCAATGTGGTCATTCCTGGTCAAACTAGGAATGTTGAGGTCTGTTGACTGTTATTACATCTTGGTTGCTAAGCTACTTAAATTCTGCTGTGATTATTGGACGATGTAGCTTACGAGGTGACCTCGGTTCACCGAGGCAGTTCCTGGAAGCTTAGAGCTTACGTATGGAACGGCAATTCCAGGTAGGGAATATGAACCCCCCCTTGGTAGTGGTTTTATATATGTATGAGAAAGTGCATGTTTTTGTGTATGCTCATGGTCGATGCCTCGGGAAAGTTTTCTTTATATTAAATGATAAATGATTTATGTTTGGGCCAAGAAAACCCAAGGCTAGACGTAAAGGATTTTTATACGTCAATGTGAGATGTGTGGAACACCGTTGTCCTGATTTCCGGTGTGTGACCTGAGAGTGACGGGACCTAGTATCTAGCACTCCCGCGGTGTCGAGACCGTGAACCTCCGGAGGGGCGATGCCCTGTTTATTTTAAATATCCCGCTTACGCTCGTCTCGTACAGAGTTAAGCGAGACGTAAATGCGATGCGCTGTTTGGGCATTTAGCTGGAAATGGACACTCTCGCTACTATGTGTTTTCAAGCGCATAGGTAGTTGGCCCCGGTTTGCTGTGAAGACAAACCCGGGATTCGGTTACTGAGATTCGAAGTCCTGCAGGCTGTACTTGTACATTGAGCGCTCTGGGCCCCTATGTTTTAGCATACTGCACTGTTTTCCTAAAGGATATAAAATGATGGTTTTTGTGTGCCAAGGATTTTATAAATGGTTTTATTACGAGCTCAAATCTATATGTATATATACGGTTTTTTTGGTTTTCAAACCTATCATTGGTGGGCCTACGTGAGCACGCGAGGACGACGCTCACCCCTATAACAGATTGTTTGCAGGTACTGTGACGGGAAAGATAGAGAGAGCTATGTGTGGAGCTTCATTCCTTCCTCGATGTTCGGTCCAAGTGTACTCCCTATTCCGGTTTTACCCGTTGAGTCATTTACCAGAGCTTACTACATAAACAGTAAAGGTGTCATCCCGATTTGTTAACCATGTTGCGTATTTTTATTGTTGTCGCTAAAGTTTTTAAATTGTCCCCTTTATTTTTACCACCTTCCGCGAAATTAGATAAACTCTGATGATTGTTTTAAGGATTTCATGTGGTGCCACTCAAAGTATTAAATTTAAAATTTATTTTACTCACTAAAAAGCCTACGACTTTAGGTTAATAAGTTGTTGGCACGTCCTTCGGACGTGTTGGCTTCTTATTGGCTTAACTTCACTGTAGTTTACCCCCCAGGGGTGCTACAGCAACCTCATCCTAGCGCAGATATTGATTTAGACGATATCGACTTTATTTAGTTTTTTAGGTTTATGAACAATTATTTATTTACTTTTTTAGGTTTATGAACAATTTATAAATTCAAAATTTAATGCAAAATGTTTATGTTACTTTTGATGGTGTTTGTTGTTGGTTATCAAATTGCTTGTGTAATTTGCAGCTTGCTTGGATGGTAATTTAGAAATTTTGTAGTTTTTTTAGTATAAAAAGTACTATAGCCGACGAAATTTACCATAATTCGTCGGCTATAGTAAGATTTTTTTTTTCAACATTTAGCCGACGAACTTTACCATATTTCGTTGGCTAAAAGTGTACTTAAGCCGACGAAATGTACAATATTTCGTCGCCTTTTCTCTATTTAATTTTTAATTTTTTAAAATATTTAGCCGACGAAATATAGTACATTCGTCGGCTAAAGTATTTTAAGTTGGCCGACGAAATATTAATATTTCGTCGGCCAAAGTCTTATGTTTAAGCCGACGAAATATTAAAAATTCGTCGGCTAAGGTAAGTTTTTGGCCGACGAATTTTTTGAAATTATATCGTCGGCTAAGTGTTAAACTTAGCCGACGACGGATTTTATTTCGTCGGCTATAACTTTAGCCGACGACTTCTTAACCGACGAATTGGTGAAACAGGCCGACGAAAAAATTTCGTCGGCTAAAGTGCTTCTCCTGGTAGTGGAATTCAGATATGAGAAAAGCTTAATCAAATGAACGCAAAGATTTTGTCTACACGATTAAGTGTCAAGCTGTCAAAAAAGTAAATATCTCAAGAGCTTATATATTCCATATGAACATGTGAGCATTACCTTTCTATGAAAACCATTTTTACTTTCAATCCGATCAATACAATAAATTAGATGAAGCATTTAATCAGCTCTTAAAAAAATTAACAAAAGCATTTCATCAAACATGTGGTGGGCATCTACTTTTAAACATTTTGATTCAATCACCATGCTGATTTAAAACATCATTGATAAATCTTCATCACCTGAAATGGTGAAACCAATGAAATTTGAGAGCCAATGAGTTGTTCTCTACTGTGCGTACGAGCAAACCATGTCAATGGAATTACACAAACAGAAAAACAATTCCTTTAGGAAAGACAATCAACACAGATTTTGCAAAGATAATCATCTCGAGTAAAAGAAACCAGGGTATTCTGGCCATTTCATTTGCCAGGTCTTCAAACATTTCAGAGACAGCCCCTTGAATCTAGTGCTAAGTAGCACGTAAACTAGAAACATAACCCAAACTAATCAAACAAACTTGGAAATTGAAACTAGAGAATTTAGAGAAGTCTTCCCACACCAATGATAATCAGCCTGCAAGAGGATTGAGCACCTGCCCTAAGAACAAAACCGTTCCCGTCCTGTCTTCCCTTATGAGAAACATGAACGGGTGATCGGCCACAAATTCTTCTATCACTTTAGGCCTAGGGGGCGAACCCATGCTACAATACATTTGAGCACAAGTAGCAGCTGCAGCTGTGGTGCCATTTTCATCAACCTCTATTACAGATTCGTGAAATATCGCCATTGAATCCCAACCATCCCCCAACCCTAATTTCTGCAGAACACCCCAAGCTTCAAACCCGGACGAAATCTTAAACTGAGGAATCAAGAATTTCTTCACCCTAACACTCGTAAAACTCTTATAGTTAAGATGGCGGTCCAGAAATTCGGACTCGGAACAGACTCTCTCAGCCAGAGCAGGCAGCCCATCTCTCGCATCAGGAAGTAGCCACAACATAGAGAAAGATCGAGGGTCGTATTCATATGTGCCATTGTCACAGTCCCTGTAAGGAACACTCAAGACTTTAAAGTCGTCAAAGACAGCGATAGAATGTTTATAACCACTAGACATGAAAGGCACTCCCTTCACTGAGTCTCCGTTCAGAAGATAAAACTTAAGGTCTTTCGACTTTCGTAGTTTATAGAAGTAATCGTTGTCCCAAGTTGCCTTGAAGTACAAGGCATTTGCAAATATGAGACATGTGGCACTGTTGACTGAATTAGGAGGAAGAATCTCAGGGATGAGGCCTTTGGTCTGTTCCGCAACCCATGAGTTCACTTGGATTCTCACCTTTTCCGGATCGGTTTTGAAATCGACTTCGTTCAGAGCCGCCTTGTATGAATCCAATGCAACTGTTTTGTATGATTCTTCAAGAGGTGTAGACTCGTCGACCCAGAGACCGTTTGTGAAGTTCAGACGTGGTCCGTGTTGGATAGCTTGCACTTCAAGTTTTCTACTCGATCTGCATTCAAACTCAGCTCAGTACAAGAAGACTTGCTGGACAATTTGCATACCAAGTCCTCCATATTATTTGATTGTTTGTTAAGCTTTCTGTTGCAATAATCCTAGTCTCTAGGAATAGATTAGGTGTTTGATTCATTCTTCCTGTAATTCAGCCACAACGTTGGTTGGCTCCAGAATTTTCTCTTTCAGTTGTAATGGCTTTATAAAAGCTTGTACTTGTTCATCAATAAAATCAAGCTTTACAGCTACATTTCAAAGTTCTTCAGTCAGTAGAATTAACAGTGGTATCAGAGCCCTCGCAAAGGGCCTGATTCAAATAGAGAGAGAATCGTTGAGTGAAACTCTGGAAGAACAGAAGAGTGAGATGGCTGACGGAAACAATTTTCTGAGTATTCCCAAATTTGATGGGGATTATGATCATTGGTCCATGCTAATGGAAAATTTGCTGCGATCAAAAGAATACTGGAGTCTAGTGGAGAATGGTTATGACGAACCTGAAAATCTGGAGGCCCTACCGGGAGCACAGCGAAGAATACTAGAAGAACAGAAGCTGAAAGACCTACGAGCCAAGAATTTCTTGTTTCAATCCATTGACAAGAATATTCTGAAAACAATAACACACAAAGCAACTGCAAAAGCTCTCTGGGATTCTATGAAAAGGAAATATCAAGGCAATGTTCGCGTACAGAGAGCTCAACTCCAGAGGCTGAGAAGGGAATTCGAAATTCTAGAAATGAAACCTGGTGAGTGTGTGAATGATTATTTCTCTAGAGTTTTGTTGGTTGCCAACGATATGAGAAATGCAGGAGACAAAATGGAGGATGCACAGATTGTAGAAAAAATACTGCATACTTTGTCAGATAACTACAATTTCATAGTATGCTCAATTGAGGAATCCAAGGACATTGATAGTATGTCAGTAGATGAGCTGCAGAGCTCACTGCTAGTTCATGAACAGAAGCTTAAAAAAAGAGATATGGAAGAACAAGCTCTTAAAGTTACTGGAGTAGGAGGATCAGGTGTGAAAGAAGAAGAAAGATTTGGAGGCAGAGGTAGAGGCCGTGGTGTTTTCAGAGGAAGAGGAAGAGGTCGAGGAAGAACATTCAATAAAGCTACTGTTGAGTGTTACAGATGTCACAAACTAGGACATTTTCAGTTTGAATGTCCTAATTATGCTCACTATGCTGAATACACTGAGCTAGATGAAGGTGAAGAAATGTTGCTTATGTCTTATGTAAGTATGCAAGGAGCTATGCGAGAGGAAGTGTGGTTTCTGGATTCAGGATGCAGCAATCATATGAGTGGAGACAAACAATGGTTCTCAGATCTTGATCAAACATTCAGGCAGAGTGTGAAACTGGGAAACAACTCAAAATTGGCTGTGATGGGAAAGGGAAATGTCAGAATGGAGGTGGAAGGTAAAATCATTGTCATCACAGAGGTATTCTACATTCCAGATCTAAAAAACAATTTAATCAGTATTGGACAGCTTCAAGAAAGAAACTTATCTATTCTCATTCAGCATGGTTATTGTCGTATTTATCATGATAAAAGAGGTCTAATTATGCAAAGTATGATGTCTGCAAATCGTATGTTTGTGCTGTTGGCTTCTACCCCAAGTAATGTCATAGGATCAGTTTGTTTTAAGACTGACACAGATGACTCCACAAATCTATGGCACCAGAGATATGGTCATCTCAATATGAAAGGATTACGTACCTTAGCCTACAGAAAGATGGTTAAGGGACTGCCTATTCTAAGGAACAGCTCGAAGCTGTGCAGTGATTGCATGATGGGAAAGCAACATCGTGATTCATTTCCAAAAAGAAGCACATGGAGAGCATCTAGGCCATTACAACTTGTCCATTCAGATATTTGTGGTCCATTTACTCCTGAATTAAAGTCTCAGAAGAGGTACTTTATCACTTTCATTGATGATTATAGTCGAAGAATGTGGATTTACTTTCTACATGCCAAGTCAGAAGCTTTAGATAAATTCAAGGTATTCAGAATGTTGGTTGAAAAGGAAATGGGAACATTTGTTAGCTGTCTGCGCACTGACAGAGGTGGGGAATTCACCTCGACTGAGTTCAATGATTATTGCAGCTTAAATGGGATTGGACGTCAACTCACAACAGCTTATTCTCCACAACAAAATGGAGTTGCTGAGAGGAGAAATAGAACTCTGATGAACATGGTAAGGTGTTTGCTCACAACAAAAGATGTACCAAGGGAGTATTGGCCAGAAGCAGCTAGTTGGGCTACTCATGTGCTCAATAGATGTCCAACATCTGCCATACAAGACATGACACCTGAGGAAGTGTGGAGTGGAACAAAACCATCTGTGGAGCATTTTAAAGTCTTTGGTTGTATAGGACATGTCCACATTTCTGATATCAAGAGGAAGAAGTTAGATGAGAAGAGCTTTAGGTGTGTATTCATTGGAGTAAGTGAGGAATCCAAAGCATTTAGAATGTATGATCCAGAAACAGAAAAGATAGTCATAAGTCGAGATGTTGTATTCGAGGAAAAAGAAAAGTGGAACTGGAAAAAGACAGGAGAAATAGCTGTGAGCAAGGAATTCTTCTGGAATGAAGAAGGAGAAAATAAAGAAACTGAAGCAGTAGAAGAAGTTGAAACAGAAGGAGTCAGTATAACTGAGGATATAACATCTCCTACTCAAGGGAGGAGAAGAAGGGAACCTGTGTGGATGAGAGATTATGTGTCTGGAGAAGGATTGTCTGAAGAAGGAGAAGAAGAAGAGGGCATTGAAGAGCTTACTATGGAAATGCAGCAACTTGCAATGTTTGCAAGCAATGATCCAAGTTCATATGAAGAAGCAGTCAGAAGTCCAGTTTGGAGAAAAGCAATGGACTGTGAAATGCAAGCCATTGAGAATAATGATACGTGGGAGTTAACTGAACTTCCAGAAGCAGCAAGGAAGATAGGTGTCAAATGGATCTTCAAAACAAAGGTGAATGAAAAAGGAGAAATAGACAAGTGCAAAGCTCGACTTGTGGCGAAGGGATACACTCAACAAGCAGGAATCGATTATACTGAAGTTTTTGCACCTGTAGCTCGATGGGATACCATTCGATTAATTCTTGCTCTAGCAGCCAGTCGAAAGTGGAAAATCTATCAACTTGATGTCAAAAGCGCCTTCTTACATGGAGAAATTAATGAAGAGGTGTTTGTGGAACAACCAAAAGGGTATGAGAAGAAGGGTGAGGAGTGCAAGGTGTACAGATTAAAAAAGGCACTCTATGGACTCAAGCAAGCCCCTCGTGCATGGTTCAGCAAAATTGAGGCTTATTTTTTGGATGAAGGGTTTGAAAGAGATCTGAGTGATCATACTTTGTTCACAAAGTGCAGTGAAGAAGGAGGTACTCTCATAGTAAGTCTGTATGTGGATGATCTAATCTTCACAGGGAATGATGAAAAACTGTTTGAAAAACTCAAAGAATCAATGAAGGAAAGGTTTGAAATGTCTGACCTAGGCTGCATGAGATATTTTCTGGGAATAGAGGTAATACAAAGTTCAGCTGGGATCTTCATTTGTCAGAAGAAATATGCCAATGAAATTTTAGAAAGATTCGGAATGCAGGATTGCAAGCCTGTAAAGAATCCAATTGTTCCAGGTAGCAGACTTACCAAAGTTGCAGAAGGAGTAAAAATTGATGCTACTGCATACAAGCAAATGGTGGGTTGTCTTATGTACCTGACTGTTACTAGACCAGATATTATGTATGTGGTTAGTTTGGTGGCTCGTTTCATGGAAGCTCCAACAACAATGCATCAACTAGCAGTAAAAAGAGTACTGCGCTACCTAAAGGGAACTACTGGTTTGGGAATTTTTTATAGAAGGGGAGGAGAAGAGAATTTGGTAGGTTTCTCTGATAGTGATTACGCAGGGGATCTCGATGATCGAAAGAGTACATCTGGATACATTTTTAAGGTGAATAATGGGATAGTTGCTTGGAGTTCTAAGAAGCAATCAGTGGTGTCACTATCCACCACAGAAGCTGAATTCATTTCTGCTGCAGCCTGTGCATGTCAAAGTGTGTGGATGTTGCGTGTTCTTGGAAAACTTGGAGTTCAGCAAAACAAGTGCATCATTCACTGTGATAATAACTCCACCATAAGGCTCTCAAAGAACCCTGTTCTACATGGTAAGAGTAAGCATATACATGTACGTTTTCATTTTCATTTTCTTCGAGAGTTGGCAAATGAAGGAGCTGTTGAATTGAAGTTTTGTGGCATAAGGGATCAGCTTGCTGACATCATGACAAAACCATTAAAGTTAGAAGTGTTCTTGAAATTAAGAGAAGAACTTGGTATGTGCAGTATTGAAGAGATAAACTGAGCACTGATACACTGCTCAGTTTAAGGGAGGAATGTTGGATAGCTTGCACTTCAAGTTTTCTACTCGATCTGCATTCAAACTCGGCTCAGTACAAGAAGACTTGCTGGACAATTTGCATACCAAGTCCTCCATATTATTTGATTGTTTGTTAAGCTTTCTGTTGCAATAATCCTAGTCTCTAGGAATAGATTAGGTGTTTGATTCATTCTTCCTGTAATTCAGCCACAACGTTGGTTGGCTCCAGAATTTTCTCTTTCAGTTGTAATGGCTTTATAAAAGCCTGTACTTGTTCATCAATAAAATCAAGCTTTACAGCTACATTTCGAAGTTCTTCAGTCAGTAGAATTAACAGTCCGCCGCTGCTAGGTGAGTCGGCCAAAACGGAAGTGACGAGATTGAAGGCGAGGGAGTTGAGGTCGTCGACGGACTTGGAGTTGAGAAAAGAAAACAACTCGGGATTGTTTGTGCGGGCGGCTATCAAGCTGAGGACGATGTGGATGGATAGAGGGGAGTAGATCATGTTCTTGTCCTTAAATTCAGATTCAACGAGTTGTTTTGTGATCTTCATGGCCACATCGGTTTGGTTGCTGATGGGTTCTTGGAGGGCTCTGAGATTTTTGATATCCATTGTTGGCGTTTGTTTGTTTGTTTGTTTGTTTGTTGTGGATGAGAAAGTGCGTATATATATAATGGAGCGGCTAGGTTTCCAATTAGTTTAGGGTAACTGAATACAAATACGAAACGGAAAGTTTAATTCTTATATTATTCTGCCCCTAATTATTCAATTAAAACGCAAATAAGATATAAAAAGAATTACGTATAAGGAACCAACAAAATATACAAACACAAAAGTCTCATTTTCATAATTTGTAATACATATTACTACGTAAGCACAAACTCAAAACTTATTGCATCAGTCCAAATTATACCTATTAATTTACTGTAATGCCCTCATTTTCCCAACCTTCATCTCTCTCTCTTTCTCAACCGACCCCTTACCAAGACGACAAAGTCACCGCCTTAAATGTGACGCTCCTCGGTCGCTCACCCTCATGGTCATGAACGACCCGAATGGTAGCCGAAGAGTTGACGACGATGCTCTTGAGCCGCTCACGTTCGCCACCTCTAGATCGGAGTTCGACATCGGGGTCGCCTACACCTACGTCGTTTTGTTCTCGTGTTGGATGGGTGATGACTTCCTAACCCCAGTGCTGTGATCCAGTCAACCCGCTCCTTGGCTTCACTCTCTTTCTCACTGTTAAGGTCTCGTCAAACCCTTCCAACCCCTATAACATCGACCACGAACTCCAAGCCATCGACCTCCACCTCAAGTCCTCTGTGTTAACACTAGCTCTTCACTTTAAATCAGCATTTAATTCTATTTTTCCTGCAAAAAGAAATGAGATTGATTTTGTGATGTTTATGAAGTTTTTTTTCTTGCTGAAATTAGTAGTCCTCGAAACCATAAAATTGATTGGAGATTTGGAGATGAGGTTGCTTGCTACTACCTTGTGGTCGATTTGCGATGCTATTGCGCGGTGGTGCTGCATATTGATACTGTGTGTCTTAGTATGTAGTAGCAGCTATATCATCGTTCTATTAGGCAGTAGCAGCGTCTTTGTAAGCAGTAGCATTAATAACATTGTCCTATTCGGCAGTAGCCACTACGAGCATCCAAGAAAGTAGCACCTTCAAACTCGGCAGTAAACAGTAGCACATTCATACTCAGCAATAGGCAGTAGCATATTCATACTCAGCAGTAGACAGTAGCACCTTCATACTTGACAGTAGACAGTAAAAATGTCAAAATGTCATGAAGAGTAATTTGGTAAAATATAGTGACATATGACATGTGGACATCATCTTGTCCTAGAATGTCATTAAGGGTAATTTGATAAAATATATAGTGACACATAGCATGTGGGCATCAACTTGTCCTAATTTGTGTCCTGAAAAGTGTAAGATATTGTCTAAATGGTGTATTTGTAAACTAAAATTTGATTAATATCTAAATTAGGATTGGGCAAAAAACATGAAAAGCAAAAAAACCGAACCGGACCGACAGGCCGGTTCAGGTTTTATCTGGGCCCTCATTTTTTAAGTCATGTACGGGCTGGTCCCGGGCCCTGGAATTTATAAACAAAAAAAGCCCGAAAGCCTGGTGTCCTATGTGTCATTTTATCATTGTGTATTTGTAGTGATCTTAAACTAATACCATGCATTCAACCACACTGGAATACAAAGGAACAAGACCCTAAAGTCCTCAACAGCTAACTGACCTAAAGTCCTAAACTTGAATAGTGAAGACTCGATTCACAACCACCTTCACCTCATTCACCTCTAACTCTCTTCTCTCTAAGTCAGTTCCTCACTTCCTCTTCCTCAGGCCTCAGTAAGTTCCTCATCATCCTTAACCACATCATCCTCAAACAGTCAGACCTGAGTTCCTCAATCATCGTCAGTGACTCGTCCGCCTTAGAACATCGGCGCCTCTGACCACTAACCAGGACACCAGAAGTCGTCTCCACCTCTGTTATGATTTCAGTTTCTCACTTTCTATTGATTTCTGTTTCGATTCCAAATTTTCAATTGGTTTATGTTTTGATTCGAAGTGGTTTGTGTTACGATTTCAATTCGTTTATGTTTCAATTCCAATTGATTTTTCAATTTCAGTTTCTGATTGTGAATTGTGCTTGTGTTGTTGCAGAGATTGATGTCGACATCCTCTTCATCATATGGCTGCCATTCATTTAGTTCTGGTTCTGATACTAGTTACGTGTGACGAAGGGAAAGAAATTGAAGTAGAGGCTAACATCGGGAATGATCTGATTGCAGTAGAGGCTGGGAATAAGGAGCCAGAACCAGAATCTCTAGTTGAGGTTGTAGAAGAAGCACCATCATCAACTGAGGTATGTTTAATTTAGGGTCTCAATATGATATGTTTAATTTAGGGTCTCAAATACAAGATGCCACTAATATTTCAAGATTTAGGGTAAAAGTTTCATGATGGAAGTAGTCACTATTAAACTAGCAATATGGCAGAGTTAATATTTGAGACGAATGTAAAGTATAAATTTCTGAATTTCAGTTCTAGGAGATAAAACTGTATGAAATGAGTACAAAGTAGATGAAAATATAAGTAGTCTGGTGAGTGTGGTTTTACTTGCACTCTATCTGAACTCATACTACTATGATTGTCATCATCATAAAGACATGAGATTTGGTTTTAATTATTGATATGAATGTTGTGTCAGCCTTCACAAGATTTTACATGCATCTAGGACTCTAGGCTACTCTTTGGTGATGAATTCATTGAGCATTTATGTTGAAAGATTTGAAGTAATTTGTGTTGCTGCCATGGTTGTATCATCAATCCACTTCTCACCATTGTGGAGTGAAGTGCAGCTTTGCTTTTCTAGGAACTTTCAAAGTGTCAAACTAAAACAAACTGTCTTATAGGTACAAGGTGAAATACTGACACTAGTGTATTTGCACTCTTAGCCGACGAAATTTATACTGTTTCGTCGGCTAGGAGAAAAAGTTAGTCGACTAAGAACCTCTTAGCCGACGGAATATGTTCGTCAGAAATTTATGTCGACTAAGCTCTTTTTAGCCAACGGATCTGTGATCATGGCTTTTTCTGTCGGCTAAGAAAGCTCTTAGTCGACGGAAAATCTCGTATTCCGTCTGTTGAGACCTAAAAGCATAGCCGATGAAATCTAAACTATATTCCGTCAACTAAGATCTTTCATAGCCGACGGAAAAGTTTATATTCCGTCGGCTAAGATTAAAAATAATATTTACTTACAAAATTGCACTACGGATATTTCGGTGTCCGATTGACTATTGTGATACCAATCTAGAAGCAGAACGGACGTACAAGTCTAACTCATTGCCAATGGCATGACATATCGGCTTTTTTGGTCATCCGAGTTCGTTTAAGGCTTCAAAATTTAGTTTTTTTCTAAACACTTGACACATGAAAACACCTAAATCTGTATTTATATGAGGTGGTTTGGTCAAACCTTCAATACAAAAAACTCTCACCATGATTAGACGCAACTGCCCATCTAAAAATTCTGACATTTACCCCTCGATGAATGGGCTCCTCATAAGGATAAATAATGGTAAGTAGTAGGCATGTTGTGATTCTGATCATCAAAATTCACAAACAAAAATCCGACCGTCAGATATCATCAATATGTTTAAATATGTCTATGGTAAAAAATTCAACTTCATCCGATAAATTTAAAGGCCTCATCCGGACGATCAATCCGGTAAGTCAAACCCCTAAATTGCATTGACCGCAGCTATCGTCACCGAGACTTTACTGGAATTACGTGATTTTTCAATTGTAGACGTATTTCACCATTTCGGTCATATCTTATTGCAAGACTTTTTTTCGTTTGAAGCTTCTACGTATAATTTGTTTTTAAAATGGAACATTTACTTAAAACTTAGTAAACAAGTTATACAACATTAGTAGACATGTTGTGATTTCGATGATCAAACTTGAGAAACAAAAATCCGACCGTCAGATATGATTATTATGTCGAAATATGTCTATAGTAAAAATTCAACTTGATCCGACAACGTTAAGGGCTCTATCGTTACAATCAATCCTGTAAGCCAAACCACTTTATACACGAAAACGGTCATTTAACCATCTAAATTATGTATTTTTCCCGGACCTTCAACTGAAAATAGTTTCAAATCGATAAAACGCAACCAGTGATATAAAAATTTTATAAAAAATAACCACCGGATATAGTGCTACCTCTAGGGAGAAAGAATAAAAAATTGCATTGACTACAACTATCGGCACCGAGACTTTACCAGAATTACATGATTTTTCAAACGTAGACGTATTTCACTATTCCAGTCATATCTTATTTCACGACTTTTTTTTTTCATTTGAAGCTTCGACGTATAGTTTGTTTTTGAAATGAAACATTAGAAATTAAAAATTAAAAATAAAATCCGACCATCAGAAATCATCATTATGTTGAAATATGTGTATGGAAGAAAATAATTCCATCGGAATTAAATAAAAAAAAACTAAAAATAATTTTTAATAATTTTTAAACCCTTAGCCGACGGAATTAAATAATTCCGTCTCCTAAGGTATCGCTTAGTCGACGAAATTATTTAATTCCGTTGGCTAAGGGTAAAAAAATCAGAACAATTTTCCCGCGTAGAATTTTAGACTAAAATTTCAGAAAAATTCCAAACACTTAACCGACGGAATTATTGCATTTTGTCGGCTAAGAGCTAAAAATTTCAAAATTTCAAATCCCCAAGCTAAATTTCTGAAATTTTTCAAAAAAATCAAATTTTTTTCTTTAAATATTCTCTTCTCTCTCTTTACTTCTCCAAAATCTCTTATCTCCCTCTTCTCTCTTCTCTTGTGTGTGGTGATGGTGTGGTGGTGGTGTGTGGTGTGGGTGATGTGTGGTGGTGGCGTGTTGTGTGTGGTTGTGTTTTTTTGGTAATGGTGTGTGGTTGTGTTTTTTGGTGAGGGTGTGTGGTGGTGTTTGGTGGTGGTGGTTTTTGGTGATGGTGTTTGGTGGTGGTGGTTTTTGGTGATGGTGTGTGGTGGTGGTTTTTGGTGATGATGTGTGGTGGTGGGTGGTAGTTTTTGGTTATGGTGGTGTGCGGAATTAGAATGGCTGGAATTCTTACCGGAGATCGATCGCCGGCAGTGGATTTCCGGGGATCGATCTCCGTTTTTTTTTTAAAAAAAAATTTAGGTTTATCGACGGAATATTCCGTCAGCTAGGAGTTTTTAATTTTTTTAATTTTAAAAAAATTCTGTCGGCTAAGATCTTTACCGACGGAAATTCTGTCTCCTAAGTAATTCTTAGCCGACGAAATTTTTGAATATTAAATATTCCGTAGGCTTGGATGATTATTAATTTTTTTATTTTAAAATATGTCTGTCTCCTAGAAACTTAACCGACAAAATAATTCTGTCGGCTATGATCCTAGTAGACGGATCTTAGGAGACGGAATTTCCGTCGAATAGGTTGTCTCTTAGTCGACGGAATAAAATTTTTCGTCGGCTAGGGTCTTCACCGACGGATCTTAGTCGACGGAATTTCTGTCGGCTAAGAGCTTAGGAGACGGAATTGTTCCGTGGGCTAAGAGTGTAAATCGACTAGTGTGGCGCCGTTGCTGGAGACTTTAAAAGTTTCCTACGGTTTTTACTTGTTTTATTTGATCTGTTTTAACTTGTTTAACTTATTTTTGCTAATGAATTGTTTGATTTATTTCTTTTTAGATTTTTTCTCTTACCTTGTGGATTTTTGGGACGAACAGAAGCCTCAAAAACTGATTTGGGCGTTAACATTTTGTTGTATTCTTTGTAAGGACTTTCGAGGTTGAGGGTGGCCCATGATTAGTTTTTAGTGGATGTCAACAATATGGGTTATCGAGTGGTGTCTAGGCCCGAGTAAGCATCAGGGATACCAAAATGGGTTTCAAGGACCATAGACTTTGTGCAAACATAATTGGGGTTTTTAACCTCCGTGGCTCCACTAAACGATTCCCTACCGGCTTGATTCACTTCGACCTGGCCATTCATGCCTTCTGAAACCACGAAATTGCATATGTCAAGACATCATTGCCTCAATCACCAATGGTTTGCAATTTAAGATGTGTACTTGAGGAGGAATAAAACTTATGATCATTAGTTTGTTTTCGTTCTAACTTTGTGTTTTTTGTCGCTCTAAGGTATATTGGATTAAACATGACATTGATTTGGGTAGAGATTCCGCCCCATTGCACATCATTGTCCTCTGTTTCCGTACCTAAATGTGATTTTACACTAATCTAATTATTTGTGACTAACGTGTTTAACTTTTGTGTTTAAGTTAACTTTAAATTTTATTTGCTTACTAGTTGATTTGTAGTTTTAATATTTGATTACTAACAATTTTTAAATAAACAGATGTCGTCCTCAAACCAAATTTCAATCAAGTACATCATCAACTCTTTCAAAGATCATGAGAAGATGCACAATGTGCTCAAATATTTCCTAGATTTTGATGAAACAAGCAAGGTGGATGCAACAACTCACCTTACCTATGTGGAAGATATGAGCAAACTTATGGCATCAAATCATGCTGAAGAAGTAGCTGTTAATGCCTTCATGAGGAGTTTGAAAGGAGAGACCTATAGATGGTTCTAAGACAATGACTCCAACTTTAGCCATGAAAGCCATGAAAACTCGCCAATGTCATATACTTCACAAGGCTCTCCATGGGAGGACGAGTATCTTCATGCACAAGGATGAGAGAACAATTTTGACATCAAAGATGCCTTTGCAGATGAAGACTAAAGGAGTCAAACGTCTAGCCAATGGACATTAAAAGAAGAGCTCTAGGGTGGCAGCCCTACATCGAGTCGAATACTTTGTGCAATTTTTAGTCAATTTGTTTTTATTTCTCAAAGTTTTTGGATTTTTTAAGATCTTTTATTAATAAGTTGCTGAAACTTGTAACATTTTTGGTTAATTATTTTTCTATTTTTACCTTTAAATTTTCTTTGTTTAAATTGTGATAAGTTTTTGATATATAAGTTTTTGTATTTGAAATGCAGTTCTACTGACTTTGAACGTGTACAGCTCTCAACTCCTTTGAAATGAAGAGGCATGCTCTTTAAGGAAGGAAGAGCTTTGAATCTAGTTTCTGTAGCTTGTTACAGAAGTGGATTTGGAGTTCCGACTTTTCCAGAATCACAGTTTGAAGGAAGAAAGGTCAAAGCAGAAATTTGCACGAAAATCACAAGACTTCATCAACTCTTTGGACATTCTACACCAACTTTAGAGCAATGATTGCAAGGAGCTTTCATTTGAAGGTCAAGGTCTTGTATCTTGAGGCAGGTGCCCACATTTCAATCATCTTCAAAGGTCGTGTGCATTGGAGGTCTACAAGGGGGAGTTTTCTCAATTTACTCTATATTTGTTTTGTTTTGTTTTGTTTTGTGTTGTGAATCCATGCTTCCATGCTATTATATTGCATGCTTTATATTGAAAACATTGAGGGCAATGTTAAGTTTAAGTGTGGGGGAAGGATTTACATGATTTATATGTTTACATGTTTGTTCAGTCATATATTTTGAAAATAAAAAAAATGTCAAAAATTAAAAAAAATTTCGTTTGTTTTTAAATTTTTCATTTTGTTTTTGAGTCATAGGAGCTCTTAACTGTCTATGATGATTACTATCTCTGAATTTATGGATAAAAAAGATCACAAAATTAAGATGATTTCTAATTGATGTTTAATTGTTAATTGAAATAAATAAAAATCATGTAAAATATAGTGTATATGATCTTGAAACATTGGTACAGAATTGAGCATGTTGAAATAAGCTTTTGATTCATATGAACCTTAATTGTGAGCTTTTGAGTCTATATATGTGCTATTCTTTATGAGCGATCATTGATATATTCTACTTTATTTTCTTGGCTATAAATTTTAAAACCTCATTATTCTTTCATTTTGATTGATACATGCAACAACTTTTAAATGACTACAAAACTAGAACTCATTCTTTGTGAAATTCGAAACTTTTAGTCATTATATGTCTTGATCTTGGAAATGAAAAGGAAGAACTTAATAGGATGAACACCAATGCCATATAAACTTGTGTCCATTTTTGTGTGTGCATCACACCCCTTAGTTGGAACCCCTTTGAGCTCACGTTAAGCCCTTCTTTCATCACCCATGTAAATTTTACCTAAACTTAGTGCAACATATCTCTACATTTTTCTTTGGATCTAGTAGAGCATTATTTCGTGGAGACTACATGGAGGTGACGTTGAAGAGCAAGTGTGGGGGAAATTGGAGTTATTTGTTTGTAAAATGTCTATGTGTAAAAGAAAAAGAAAAGAAAAATGCCATGAAAAGTAAAAAGAAAAGAATAAAATTTGGCATAAAATTATCTTGGACATTATTTTGTTTATGAAATGAGAATTCTGTTGTAATTGGAAGACTTAAAATTGTTATACTTGGCTTTTGTTTCATTTCATATTTTTTTGTAAGGAGGTGCAACGACATTTTTGGAGGTCCATAAGCGTTTTGGTCTTTATTTTGGCGACACAAGACACTTGAAAAATTGACGTGCACCGAAACCGGGGCATAAGACAATTTAAAACCCTTTTTGTCATATTGTAGCATTGGTAAATATGGTTCGATCAATCCGGAGACTTTAGGGTGTTCCTGCGGTAAAAATCAATTAAGTTAGTATCTAAAAACTAAGAAAATTACTTACAACATATTAACAGCTTAGAAATTATTTACAGAATATTTACACCATTACATTTTACAGAGTTCATGGGGGGGTTTGGTTTGGTTTCTAACATCCTAAAAACAGAAAATAAACCTAACTAATATATACATGTGATCATCTCATTCTTTGACCTAGCCAACTTTCATGTTTTAACTTTATTTACCATCTATGAAATCCTTAGTTTTAATCTAGATACACACACATGCTTTCATTGAATAAGAATGTTATGGCGCATAACACCTTAAAACAATATCACTTTTCAGAAATCATTGAACATGGCATAGAAAAATTGATGACGCGTCCTATTCTAAAACATACTCAAAGCATTAAGAACTTAAAGCTAGTACATGCATCCAAACTAAGAAAACTAAGAACACATGGAAGAATCGAAATAAAGCAAGACATAGAGAATTTCTTTCATTACTAAACCGAAATCAATACAAATGAGAAGATGGAGTTTAGAGTTCATGGTTACACTTTTGGTTCCGTGACGCACGCAAACTTCAAGTGGTGATTCTCAAAAACAAGAATGACGCATCCTTTGTTCTTGATCCGTAGTTGATGGAGAGCTTCAGCAAAGGAAAGGGAAAGGAAGGGTTTGGCTGCTCTAGTGCTTCTCTGATTTTTGTGTGAATGAATGATGATTATTTCAAAGCCTAGGAAGCCTTTATATAGTGAATATCTAGGTGAAAACCTCATTTAAAATCGATGTGGGACTTATGCACACATATTAGGCTTTTTGTTTTTCACCTTTTTGTTTTCGGCAGAATGATCTACCCTCCTTGTGACAGCCATAACTTCCTGTAGAAAATAGATATCGACGAGCGGCCAAAAGTTCTGAAAACTAGAATCTTCCATCTTTCCTTTGATAGAAGGCTCATTTTATGGTTTGCTCTGAGCTGTTCGGAAATCTCTGTCGAAGTTGGCTGAAAATCTGGGCAGAAATCCGAATTCCTTCCTTAGAATTCTCTAGAATCTTGTGCAGTCCTTATCCCTTTATTTTCTGATTTTAATTAGTGTTTTCAGAATAAATACTCCTTCAATTGAGGATGAAAATAAATAGGACTCCTTGCATGGATTAAATCGGCAAAAAACCTATAAAGGCTGCAGAATTCTTCTTTAAAGCCCATAGACTTTTTGAGTCATTTTTCTTGATGGATTGAGTTTTCTTCTCCTTGTATGCCACCAATATGCTTCCTGGTCCAATCCGGATTTGGTTTTCATTTTCTCCCTCCGGTGAGACCTCTTATGTGACTAGGATTCCTTCCCTAGTTGGCCCAGGAAACCTCCTTTAAATCAAATTCTTCTTAATTTCGTCGTTTTACGCTCATTTCTCTCTCTTTGGCCTTTTATGACTCTAAAATAACAAAACATGTTAGAATTGATATTATTAAGAAAATAACATAGCTAAATAGGGTAGCAAATACGTTAAGAATGTAGCACATTATGCGTCTATCAAGTACTGCAGTCAGTGGGTCAGTGCAGTGAATTTGAGTAATTTGGAGATTAAAGTTGAAAGTAAGGACTCAAGGTGTGCAAGCCTGTAAAGGAAGATTCTGCATGTTTGGATTTGACCTTTCAGTTTCATTTACATCTTAAACTTTTGTTAATTTGGTTGGTTATGTGCTTGTAATGGATAAATGATAAACACTATTTGGAATTTTGGTAGAGGAGCAACCTTTTGTAGCTTTTACATCAGGTTCCAACATTTTTTACCGGTCCGGGCTTTTACCAGTCCTAGCACTTTTTACATCCAGTCCGGACTTTTACCTTGCCTAAGGTTTTTTGCATGCAGGTCGGGTTTTACCGAGCCTAAGGTTTTTTTGCATCCGGTCTGAGCTTTTATCGAACCCTCAATTTTTAACAATAAAACCCAGCCCAGACAATTACCATCGGTCTGGGCCGGGACCCTGAAAAAATAAGCTGGTCCCTACCCGAGCCCAGCCCTAAACTAAATTGTAGTTTACTACAAGATATATCGTGAGATAGAAAGCCATTAAGGCATATCAATACATTTCGTGAGTACTACAAGATATATCCTGAGATAGAAAGCCATTAAGACATATCAATACATTTCGTGAGTGACGAATACAAATAAGGATCATACGACCCTACTTGCTCTTCAAGTAAGAAAAATTAAAATAAAGAAGTCGGATCCTCAATACAAAACCTAGAGAAACTTCTTCAGTTTTCCTTTTTGTTAGGCTGGTAGTGTATGTAAAGACACAATATAAACAAAAATGTGATACTACTCATCTCTTCATCGGTAGTTTTGGTCTTTTATCGGCAAATCCTACTTTTACACGCCCACTTTTAGGCAGCTGTCCTCCACCATGCCGAACCGTCTGCCACCAATGCAGCTTGTTCACAACCTTCCTCTTATTGAGGCCATGAGGCTGATGAGGTGTGATCCCACATTTCTTCTTCTTCGAGTGCTTGGTATGCCTCATTAGCCCTTTCACGAGTGCATGAAAATGCCCACCCTGGTTCTTATTTGACATGTTTTTCACTGCTAGTGATTTTTTGACCCCTTGTGCTTGACCATGATCATTCCTGCCACGCTTGTCTTTGTGGTGAAACATTTTCTGTACCTTCTTCCACGTAGAACGATCATTACCATGATGGTGATGATGATGGTGGTGATGGTGTTGAAAGATGAGTCCCAACTTGTTTTTGATTCTATGGCTGTAGTCACTCTCTACAAAATCTGTCAATCTACTTCTATCCTCCTCCTCTGATGAGTGATAGCTACTGGTTAAACTCTCATGCGAGTTACTATCACTTTCAGAAAAATCACCATTTCTTGGACTCCAAGATTCTTCAGAATAATTGGTACAGCTGCTTGCACTGCTTTCACTTTGCTTACTAGACCACATTGACAAACCGCGAGAACTGGAGCTACTATTCTCCTCCTCCGATTCTTCTTGACACGGCATGATCTCCTTCCCTGTGCCTACATTTGACATCTTACAAGTCCTTGTTCTCTGATTTGGCATGTCATCATCTAAGAACACTGGCCTCATCATTATTTGATCATGTCTCTTTCCAGTCCCGAGTCTTCTCGTCTGACTCGACCTTTTACCAAGCGCACCTCCAACTGAAGATACTACGGACCCCACTGACTGGTGGCATGGAAGAATTATATCTCGAACTTTGTCTTCTACCTGTTCAATTTTGGTCTAGACTGGTTTGGATGTTTGCACAAGAGTAGCAACTGTCTTCAACTGCAGGGGAGGCTTCATGGTTACCTCATTTGTTCTTGGTGTGATTCTTAGCCCGTTAACATAATTCGTCATCTTATTATTATTATTATTATTATTATTATCCTGACTTGCTGATCGACTCCGAGATTCATATCTCTTCATATAGTTTTCCACTGGGGAGCCTTGTTCCCTAGAAACAGAATCAGCCAACTTCCCATGCTTTTGAGGAAGATGAGTCAATTGTGTCCCTTTATCCCATGAAGACTCTCCCATATCAATCTGATTCATATCTCTTCAGGACTAACTGAAATACTAAGCTTGGAGGGAACATGTTCATCAACAGCCTTATTGATAGAAGATCTTGTCAAGTCAGAACTCAACTGCAATGCCAAAATGCAGGACTCAATTTGTCTAATTGCATTTGTTACTACTTTGGCAAAGTCATTACCCTCATCCAACTTTTTCTTCATTTCACCAATTGGGACATACCCAACTTCTTGCTTGTCAGCCCCGGTTGCTAGAGGGAATGATGAAGGAAAAGTTTCATCAATAGAGGTCTCTCTCCCTGTGGTCTTGCTATCGGATTCTGGTAATATTTTAGCTTGCTCATCTACACAACTGACACTGCAACTACCCCAGTCACGTTGCTGGTCTTGATCCCCAATATTTTTGCCTAGTACCTCGGCTCTCTCATCGGACATCGTTGCGTCCTTGGTTGAGTGCTGTCTCTTCATTTCTTTTGCAATGCAGGCACGACACCTTTTCTTTTTGTATGGAGGCACATCTGATGAGGTGGCTACTTTAGACACGGATATTGCACTCTGGCTCTTTACTGGATACTGCTCATCCTTTTTCTGAAGGGGCCATGCTACTCTTAGGATTATTTTCATTGTTCAGGACACTATTTGGAGAAGAATTGACTGTATCCGGTGAAAGAGGTGATTGCAACTTAAGCATTGCCTTTGGTTGCTCCAGTTGAGAAGAGCAGGGTGTCTTGTGGTCAACTGACTGTGCTTCTGTGATCTGCAAAAACATACCCACATTAGAAACCAGAGTCACAACAGGACAGATAAAGCTTATGCCTTAAAAATGCTACATCATGGAACCCGTACAGGAAGCTCAAAGGAGAGCTTGTCCCTTTTATTTTGGTGGTAACAAGTGTCTACCAAAAAGTGCACAGGAGTAGCTTAAAATACCTTTGAATGAGTGGAACATCTTCACAGTAGCATCATCCAAAATGTGTTTGAAGAGTTTCAGAGCTCTCGGATCCAAACTTTGGTGTACCTTCATGAAAATAATGGATATTGAGGACCAAAAAAGTCATGAAAGTTAAAAATAAAGGTGTACACACTCCCCACAACTGGAATGGTGCATCAGTCAGTTTTATAACGACATAGTGCATTACAAGTTCAAGAGTGGTATCACCGGCCACTCTCTAAGAGTAGTGCTTACATTCTTTGATTTTATATGTTGAATATCATGATCATCGATGTTCTGAAGGAGTTCATATAATTGTCTCAAGGCATGGAGATTAGACAGAACTTCCACAAGATCCATGTTTTCATATTGAAACCTGTAACCATTTACAACAAGATAGAGCTGTAACAACACAGAAGCTCCTTTAAAAGAAATGACTTTACAAACAAAGATGAAAAACCTGTCCGGTAACGTTTTTAAAACGATTTTCAAAAATAATTTTTAAAAATAAAAATGAGAAAATGAGATTGTTATTTACTACTTCAGAAATGTATAACATATTTTCATATTTTTAACTAAGAAAATGAAAAAGTGAAAACGTCAAAATGATCGTTTTCAGAAATATCTCACTGGACACAATTTCATGCCATTTTCATTTTCTAAAATGAAAATTTAAGCATGAAATTGTTACCGAACGCCCACCTTACAGCTTTCTTTTTTGTTGAAAATATACAGACACAGAGGGTGCATTTCTTTGCTCTATAATCCTAAAGAT
The DNA here is from genome assembly GCA_951800085.1 of Comarum palustre. NCBI lineage: Eukaryota > Viridiplantae > Streptophyta > Magnoliopsida > Rosales > Rosaceae > Comarum > Comarum palustre. The sequence goes on along the minus strand of OX637588.1, from coordinate 17,215,865 downwards.
TTAGAAAGAATCACAAGGATTTTGTTTATTCAGGAAAAGTAGATCACACCCCTAAATGACAAACTAATAGTCTAGCATCAGAAGTCCAATATGCTTGCAACTTTTATCCTCGATCTAACGAAGTTGCAGATTCACTAAAATTGGCAAAGGAGTGGCTTAGAAGCAACTGAATTTTCACTCAATAGCATATGGCTGCTTAGATCCAAAACATAAATAAACTCCACAAAGCAGTTTTCTATGATATCTCGAGATCCAAATGTGACCAGGAGTATCTCTTGGTCAACACATTTCATTAGCAACTGCTAGTAGCATGATAAGAAAAAGCAAAACGGGTTTACATTATTATGTACAATTCAACAGATTAAAAATCTTTGTCATTTTTGTTGTTGCACATTGTACTCAAAGCAACGACCATGCATCTTCTGATGAGTCAAACATCTGAATCATTAAACAGACCTTAATGCACTCACTCTACATCCAAACTATTTTTTGATGAAGACTAAATGCATAGGAGATTTGGTTTTATTTTGGTAGCTAAGATACTAAATGCAGGGATTCAGTTTTATTTTGGTAGCCAAGAGTCATAATGTAAGGGTAAACGGAATATTATTAGTTGATAGGAAATGATACTGTGAATTGCAAAATAATAAGTTTCAGACTATACTATGGTGTGCTCCAGTGCTCTAGGAGGTTTGCAGATCCCTCAAGGCTCCAACAGTTTTTAGTAGATTCAGTTTACAGGTCTTTAAGTCTTAAGGGCATCTTCACCTCTACGGTTCTACCCTTTCAATCTTGTTCTCTTTTTATCATCTTTTTTCAGTGTTAAGGTATCTTAAAGGCTTCCTAGATCCAGAAGTTAACCCATCAAGGTATATGATATGCTCCAACTACGTATTGCAGCATATATAGTGCCTGGCCACTTTTCTTCTTCGTTAATCGAACTCAGGTTGGGGGCTTAACCGAGGACCTAACAACTATTCAGAAATATATAGCCAAGAAGAGTCCAATACTTTCTAGTCTCACATTCTTGATGCACGCACTCTACAGGTAAAATTTCTATCCCAGCCACTCACTTCCCAATTTGTAAACTAACAAATCACATTACATATCAGAATACTGCTAGACAGATGACCAATGTTTTCAAAGGAGAAAACGAAAGCGAAGGCGAATTGTGGAAGCCCCGCGAGGCGAAAGCCTTGAGGCGACGGGGCGACCGCCTTTCCAACAAATAATAAATAAATTCATATAATCTCAATACATAACAAAAAATATTTAATTGTTATTACAACCATAAATTCATCCTCAAATAGTACTTCACAAGGTTCAAAAACAAGGTTCTAATTAGGGTTTAGGGTTAATTTAGAAAGATACACTTAATTAAAAAGATACACTTCAATCTTCCGCATCATATCCACTAACACCAAGAATATCATCACAATCATCAATGTTCAATTCATTAGTATGGGGAGGTAAAGTAAGATCTTCTGTAGGACCCCGCACGTTTTAACCGTGGTTAATGGCGAGTTACTGAGGTTTAAGTCGCATTCGGTAACTTCGCGAGTGAACGACCACGTTCATTTTCGAGTTTTTAAAAGTTCTCCAAATACCTGATTTAATGACTCGATGTCATAGTACGTGTCGACACGAGTCTCCCGGTATTTTCGGATTATTTTTCGGACATTCTGTTTATTTTCTACGAATTTCTGAAGTTTCTGGTAATTTTAATTACCATTTCGGTAAAAAGAGTTACCATTTCAGTTTTACTTTTTACCTCCACTTAATCTAGACCGTTAGATCATTATGGGATTTGATCCCAGCCGTTTATCTTTGTATAAATAGGGAAGAGGTGTTGACTCGGTCAATCGAGTCTTCACTCTTTCCCCGATCGTTTCCTCCGAAACAGAGGGCGATTTCGCCCTGTCCTTCGCCGCGCCACAGTCGCCGTCTGGCCACCACTGGCCGGCGCTCTACCACCACTTTCTTCCCCTCCTTCTCCTCTACCTGACCCAACCCTCAAAAACCTGAATCAGCCACCGTGCAGGGAGATCGAACGCCACTGCGTTCGGCGGACAATGGCCGGAATCCGGCGATCCAGGCGGCGGTTCGACGCGTGACTGGTATATTCCTTCTCCTCTCCTCTTCCTCTTCCTTCCCTTGCCTCTTGATGTCCGATTCGAGCCTCGATTTCGAATATCTCATTTCACTGTTTTACTGTTTTTCTGGGTTCTCGCCTCGTCTCGCCTCGCTTCTGCAGCGCCCCGTCGCTCCGGCGGTCGCCTTTCCAGCGGCGTCCCGGCGAAAGAACCGGCGGGGCTTTTCTCCCTCGCTCCGCCCTAAGACGTGCCCCACCGCCGCCCCGAAACGCCTTTGAAAACACTGCAGATGACAATAGTATAAATCACAATATTAAATACCACATGAAATTAAGATAGGTGGTTCTTACTACCAAGGGAAAATTATGCCAACCCAAAAGGAGTGATCCAACTACACATACATGAAGTACCATTTATATATATATATATATATATATATATATAATAGAAGAAAACAATCCAGTAACACAAAAGCATAAACATAAAAGGAGCACATAAGCAATATACGCAAGAATGCAAGATGATGAGAGCAAAATTTAAGGAAAAACAGGAACTTGTAGTGACAATGATAGTCAGTCCAGAATTATCAATCAGTGATAAAAGAATAAAAAGGTTAAAATGAAACAATGAAACCAAAACTTCTGAGCAGGGTTTTTACCTTAACAAGAAAACGGAAATATAGGTGATATAGACACCTGCGAATTGGGATGAAGCAGTCGCAGAAGCCTAAGGCATGCAGAGACTAATGGGTGTTGATTTCTGAAGTCAAGTGACAAGAAAACCACGAAAGAAAGAAACTTTATGAGTTGGAGAGAGAGAGACGTGAATGTTGTTGTTTTGGGGTGGAGGGAGGAAGTTAACGGTTAATTGGTAGAGGACGCTTCAGGAATTGGGAAAGGGTACGACGGATAGGAACTAGAAAAGAAGCATAGAGTACCATGAACCCACACGAATGTAACATAACGATCTCTTCCCGATTCAATCAGGATTCAAGACACCAGGTTCACTTGAACCAACAAACTGATCAAATAAGCGTCGCCACCCGGATCCGACCGGTATCGCCGTCATAGGCCCACCACCGTAGTGTTTATCATCTCCGGAGCCTATGACATTAAACCTGCTGTGGGTGGTCTACCCTCTTCGACCTCTGTAACCCATTAGAATTGATTTAGTTCCAAAATTCTTGGAATTTTAGTGAAGTTTTTCTGTACTGTTTAGGAAAAAATTAGAAGCAGTCAATCAATAGTCTGAAGGTGGGATTTGGGAAACTGATCAGGAAATGACCAATCACTTGAATAGGTTATGAAGGAACAATTATAAGAGAGAAGGGTTTTAGAGCTTCTTGTTTAGGCTGCAGCACTATTTATTATGTTAGTCAGTAAGTTGTGAAATATGCTCTAAATATTCTGTTCATATCTAGTTTGCAGGTGCACCAGTTCCTTTGGGCTGGTGCTATATTTGTGAACCCTTTGAAAATCACAGAAGTTGCTGCTTCCATATCTCGTGCTTTGGATATGCAAGCTGACGAAAGAGAAGAGCGTCACGGTAGTAACTTCATGCATGTTACAGCTCAGACATCTCAGGATGGGCTGCAGCCTTTTTAAGGTACTGATCATATCATGGTCCTACGAATTACCTAGTTTGTTTACCATGACTCATATTCGTGTATCTCGTTCTGAACAAACTGAGTATGTGTTTTTCCAATTTTAAAATTTTGTGAGAGTGCCGAAATAACTGCTCTTTGAAAACTGACATCAGTTCTTTTGTTTGTACTGATCTACTTGTAGTGTTGATTCGTTATATAGTTTATCACTTTCTTTCCCCTTCTCGTCAGGGTCATGCTTAATGGTATTTGTTTTTTTTTTATGTAGTGAACTCAACACCATTGTTGAAGCTCAAAGATCAGAGAGTGATGAAATGCCTTTTGGCTCAGAAGGTGGAGCACTGCCTTGCAACTCAGAAGCTGGAGAACAAAGCTTTGAGAATATCTAAATGGCATTGGTCGAAATATTTCCACTAGTACTTTCAATTCCTTAAACTTTCTAATATCAGACCCCCAGAACTTTGTTATGTAGGTAGAAGAGAACCCAAAATTGCACATATGAGATGTTCAGAAATTCATGGTACATTCTTCAGTATATTTTACCCCAAAGAAACAAAAAGAAAAAGTTCCAATCAAGACACTCAAAGCCTTGCAAAATGTTCTTATTTCTTTTTTTAATTAGAATATTCTTATTATTTGGTTGCTTTACTTTTTCAGTTTTCATGATGCTTTATACATTACTTTTTGAGGCAACATTCAGAATGAATTCAAGTATATATGTTCTCAAGTTTTATTTTTAGAAGATTTTAAGTCTCTAATTTCTAGTATTAATTATTTACAGTCTGTGTAAGTCACTTATATTTTCTAGTAAGTAATAATGAAACCTCTACTACATGTGTATAAACCAAAATTATGGTGTGCCATAAATCGAAAAAAAAGAAGAAAAAAAAGCATTAGTGAAGTCATGATCTATATAACATATCTGGGCCTGGGGCTAAAACCATCACCCAGTCAATATCTTCATGATCTTCTCTTTGTGATTCTGAATCTTGTTCAGTGGCAGCATTAGGAGGAGAATTGCGTTTAGTATAGACCACTTTTTCCAGTTGATGTTCACGTAGTTGGCCAATGCCCAGTATCAAACAAACCCCCCCGGTTGCAAAGCCGACCATTGTTCTCCCAGCCGAAAAAAATCATCGGGCCAATGACAAAGATTAAGTATCTCTGGTGCAACGGAGGGCTTCTTATGGAGTCATCATAATAGCATCGAACTCTTGTCGGGCTTGTGGATCCATGAGTGTTGCGTAGGAAGATTGGAGCCTTTGAAACTTAGCATTGGCAATGGGATCGTTTGGCCTCTTGTCTGGGTGCAATTGCAAAGCCTATTTACTGTACGCCTTTGTAATAGCTCTTTTGTTAAGCTTGGTGTCTTCCTTACCCTATGGTAATCCAAGAACCTTGTAGCGATCTCTCACTACTAGGGGTGGGCGCGGTGCGGTGCAATGCGGTTTAAGGCCAAAACCGCAGTGCAGACTGCATTTTCGGTTTTCTAATTTTGCAAACTGCAACTGCATTTAAAAAACTGCAAACTGCATTTTCGGTTAAACCGCATTTTCGGTGCGGTTCGGTGCGGTTTGCTTTAAACCGCATTAAATAGTTAAACGGAACATTCAACATGAAATAAACTAACTAAAAGACCAGATCATCCAAATGAGTACTTAGATTACAGACCAGATCATCCAAATGATTCAACATTCTACAACCTTAAAATAAGTACTTCCAAAACAATCTTCATTTCAAAGTTCCAGCCTTTAGTCTTCAAAAGTCACAATCTCCAAGTCACAGCAGCCTTCAATTATCTTCATCACTCACATCCCCGGCACCTTTCACCATTATCCCAAGTAGTGCAAAACAGACAAAGGAATCATGTAAGACAACATCCCTTAAAATTATACGCAACACTTCAAATTAATGCAACAAATCAGCAAAAAAACACAAGCAACTTACCAATTTCTAGTTTTTCCAACTCCTCATACATCTCCATCTCATCTTTGGTAGGCTCCTTATATTTTTGAAATCCTTTAGCCCTTAGCCAGTCACTCAAGCATACTAATCCTTCAACCATATTTGGCGTGAGTGAGGCTCTGAAAGGGTCTACCACCCTCTTTCCAAGACTGAATGCTGATTCGGAAGCCACTGTGGAAGCAGGAACAGCAAACACATCATTTGCTATCTTGGACAGAACGGGATACCTTGGAGCATTCTCCTTCCACCAATCCAAAATTTCAAATTTTGTGTTGGATAGGTCTTCTGGAGGGTCCAATAAGTACTTGTCCAGCTCATTTTTTATGACAACAACATTTTGTTCCCGCCGTAACAACTTGAACATGTGCAGATTTGCTGCATGACTGTCCTCATCAACTTCTTCTTGTCTAGGCTCAACCACTGGCATGGTCGCATTCCTTGAAGCTGCTGCAGCCACAGGATCATTGTCTGCCATAAGAAAATCAAGTTGTTCAGTTAGAGTCTCCAACATAAATAAAAAAAGGAACACTAAATTTAAAAAAAGCAAAGGATTACCTGCATAGAAATTAAACATTGAGGTTAAAGTTTGTGTCACTTCATCAATCCTCATTTGTGCAACTTCCTTTACATTTGATTTGTATTTGGATGCCAACAACTTTGGGAAGAAGAAATCAAGATACAACACCTTGTACCTTGGATCTAAAACCACAGCAACAATAAGAATTTTGTTCAAGTCTTCAAGTTGCAACCAATACTTGTCAAATTTTGCTCTCATTGACTTGCCAATTTTAATAAGAAGTGGATCATTACAGCCATTACTCGTTTCACACTTATCAAGCTCACCAACAATGGTGCACATCCAAAGTAATGGCTCATTAGCAGTAACATTCTTAGTTGCACTAAACTTCAAGGTTGCATCATGAAAAATCTTAAGAAACTTAACAAGCCTAGCTGCGTTTTCCCATTCTTCAACTACAGGGGGCCCTACCTTCTCTTGGAAGTAAGCCTCAAATTGCTCATCATCATCCTGTAACCTCTTAAAAGCTGCTTTGTACTTGTATGCAAGATCTAACATAAAGTATGTTGAATTCCAACGAGTGCAAACATCTAAAGGGACAATTCCCCCCTTAAGCTCAATCTTTTCTTGAGCTGCACATTTTCTAAACTTCTCTAGCCTTGCCGGTGATGACCTAATATACTTGACACAATTCCTAAGTGAAACCCTCTGCTGATTTGTAACTAGATACCTCCTTAGAGTCTCTTTCTCAGCCTTATAAAGCGTTAAAATATCCCTAGCTATTGTTCTCCTAGAGATATTCTTAAATTCAGGCTGAGTCAACCTCATGAACTCTCTAAATCCTTCATTCTCAACAAAAGAAAATGGCAGTTCATCGCGAACCACCATTCTCGCACAAGCTAGCTTAGAAGTCTTATTGTCAAAGGCAATAGCAACTAAATTACCTCCCTTCTCAGACGGTTCAAAAGAAAGTTGTCTCTGCCTCTTGCTTCCGACATAAATAGGCGACTTCTGGCATTGCAAAGTCAGATGGGTCTTCATCGTAGATGTACCATTGCTTCTGGAGTCACTGGCGTAAGTCACAGGGCAGTACTTACACTTAGCACGACCTGGCTTCCTCATACTCCCGTCTGCATTCTTCATCTTGACAAAATGATCCCACACCATTGAGCTGTTCTTCCTCTTGTTTGAACAACCTTCTTCTGTTGAAGGTGGAGGAGCTACCAGTGGAGGTGGAGGACTGGGTGAAGGGTTGGTTCCACTAGCTCCGATGCTTGGAGAAACCGAGGACGACGTACCATTCATTGAGTGCCCTTCCATGATCTATAAATACAAAAACAGAAAACCCCCAAATAAATATCAGAGATACTGAGAATCTGAGATATCAGGAGTAGATTGTCAATCACTATAATTTGGTGACATGAAAAAACGATGAAGAACCAACCAAACGAATTCCACATACCTGGGTTTTTGATTTGTGTTCGCTCGCTCAAGGGAGAGCCCAGAAACTCAAGCGACTCTTTCTGCGAATAACACACACGAGACTCTTAGTTTAGTGAAGTGATGCAAGGAATACTACACATTCCATGATCAGATAGGAACCGAAGAATAGCCCGGAATGAGGTACTACCTTGTTTACAACATATATGAAATAATAATACCCGGAATGCAAACACAATCAAGTTCAAAGATGAATCACCACTCCATAAATGACAACAATTGAAAACATGGAAACAGAAGTACTCAAGACCATGATATGTAAATCTGAATCCCTTACTTTTTATTGTTTTAATGTCAGTAGCATATGCAAGTGAGTTCATTTTTCCAAATATGTCAAGACATGGTATCTCGATCGATCTATCATTTGAACTGGGGCTAGTGTTATTTCTCATTTAATGTCAATGAACTGGGTACTAGCTAGCTAGTGTTATTAGTATGGAACAAAATACGAACCTTGTCAGGAGATTCGAAATCTGATAACTGGAGCAAGTCATCAACAGCCCAAGGAGGCGAGAAGAGAGAATTAGGCAGTTTGGTTGAAACTAGCTGTGAAGTAGTTGTTGTTTCAGCGTCCTTGTTACAGGCGGAGCTCAAAGCAACGCGGATTCCGGTGGCGAGGAACCTCTGGGAGCCTTATCTTCAACGCACAAGATAAAAGCAGCCTTATCCTGCACTAGCACGATCGATCGAAACAGATCGAGAGACCCAGACCCAGACCCAGACCAGTAAAACGATCGATCTTACTTGGCATATATCACATCTAGGGAGCTTGTTGGAGAGATGAAACAGGAGTGAATCGATTGAAGGGAGGGGCAGAACGAAGGGTTGTGAGGGGCAGATCGAAGGGCTGTGAAGGGAGAAGACAGATCGAAGGGAGAAGGCAGTGGACTGAACTCACTGAAGGGAGAACGAAGGGAGAACGAAAGGAGAACGAAGGGAGAACGAAAGGAGTCACAGAACGAAGGGTCGCGGCTACTGGGCCGCTAGGGTAAAAGCTTTATATATGTACAGTATAATTGTATATATGTAAAATCGGTTCGGTGGGTTTTTTTCGGTGGATTTTATACCCGAAACCGCAACTGCACCGTTTGAAAACGGTGCGGTGCGGTGTATGAGCAAAACGACGTCGGTTTGCCTAACTTCGGTTAAATTCGGTTATAAATTCGGTGTGATGCGGGGGGTGACTGCATTTCGGGTTCAAAGTGCCCACCCCTACTCACTACCACTACTTTCTTCTTCTCCTTGTCCATATTGATTAGGGCTGGCTCTGGTCCACTTCGGTTCGGTTTATACCCCAAACCGCGAACCAAACCAATGTTATACTTCGGTTCGGTTCGGTTCGGTTTTTTACTATTCAAGAAGCCAAACCGCAAACCAAACCACACCTACGGTTCGGTGCAGTTCGGTTTTTTTTTCGGTTTTTATTTCAAATTCATAATTTTTCATCTTATTATCATTATAGTGAAAAATGGTTATAGTTCACAAAGTTGCACATTTATTTACAACCTAATAAACAAATTATACAACATTAGTATGCATATTGTGATTCCGATGACTAAAAGTAAAAAATTAAAATTCGACCGTCAGATATGATCATTATGACGAAAGATGTTTTTGGAAAAAAATTCAACTGGATCCGACAAAGTTAAGGGCTCGATCGAAACGGTCAACCTTGATCCATCGTCACTTATCACACGGAAACACTCATATCTACCTCTATATTACGTATTTTTGTCAAACCTTATATACGAAAAACACTCACGTAGATGAGACGCAACCGCCCATATAAAAATTTTGGGACATTTACCTTCCAACGATAGGGCTCCCCCTAGGGAATAATAAAGGTAAATAGGGTTGACCGCTACAATCGGCACAGAGACGTTACCCGAATTACGTGATTTTTTAACCATAGCTGTATTTCATCATTCTGAACACATCTTATTTCACGAGTTTTTTGATAATTTTGCTTCTATGTAGAGTTGGTTAATAAAGTTGTGCATTTGCTTAAAACCTAATAAACAAGTTATACAACATTAGTATGCATATTGTGATTCTGATGACTAAAAGTAAAAAATTAAAATTCGACCGTCAGATATGATCATTATGAAGAAAGATGTATGTGGAAAAAAATTCAACTGGATCCGACAAAGTTAAGGGCTCGATCGAAACGGTCAACCCTGATCCATCGTCACTTATCACACGGAAACACTCATATCTACCTCTATATTACGTATTTTTGTCAAACCTTGTACACGAAAAACACTCACGTAGATGAGACGCAACCTTCCATATAAAAATTTTGGGACATTTACCTTCCGACGATAGGGATCCCCCTAGAGAATAATAAAGGTAAATAGGGTTGACCGCTACAATCGGCACCGAGACGTTACCCGAATTACGTGATTTTTTAACCAGAGCTGTATTTCATCATTCCGAACACATCTTATTTCACAAGTTTTTTGATAATTTTGCTTCTATGTAGAGTTGGTTCATAAAGTTGTGCATTTGCTTAAAACATAATAAACAAGTTATACAACATTAGTATGCATATTGTAATTCCGATGACTAAAAGTCAAAAATTAAAATTCGACCGTCAGATATGATCATTATGACGAAAGATGTATGTGGAAAAAAATTCAACTGGATCCGACAAAGTTAAGGGCTCGATCGAAACGGTCAACCCTGATCCATCGTCACTTATCACACGGAAACACTCATATCTACCTCTATATTACGTATTTTTGTCAAACCTTCTACATGAAAAACACTCACGTAGATGAGACGCAACCGCCCATATAAAAATTTTGGGACATTTACCTTCCAACGATAGGGCTCCCCCTAGGGAATAATAAAGGTAAATAGGGTTGACCGCTACAATCGGCACCGAGACGTTACCCGAATTACGTGATTTTTTAACCAGAGCTGTATTTCATCATTCCGAACACATCTTATTTCACGAGTTTTTTGATAATTTTGCTTCTATGTAGAGTTGGTTAATAAAGTTGTGCATTTGCTTAAAACCTAATAAACAAGTTATACAACATTAGTATGCATATTGTGATTCTGATGACTAAAAGTAAAAAATTAAAATTCGACCGTCAGATATGATTATTATGAAGAAAGATGTATGTGGAAAAAAATTCAACTGGATCCGACAAAGTTAAGGGCTCGATCGAAACGGTCAACCCTGATCCATCGTCACTTATCACACGGAAACACTCATATCTACCTCTATATTACGTATTTTTGTCAAACCTTCTACATGAAAAACACTCACGTAGATGAGACGCAACCGCCCATATAAAAATTTTGGGACATTTACCTTCCAACGATAGGGCTCCCCCTAGGGAATAATAAAGGTAAATAGGGTTGACCGCTACAATCGGCACCGAGACGTTACCCGAATTACGTGATTTTTTAACCAGAGCTGTATTTCATCATTCCGAACACATCTTATTTCACGAGTTTTTTGATAATTTTGCTTCTATGTAGAGTTGGTTAATAAAGTTGTGCATTTGCTTAAAACCTAATAAACAAGTTATACAACATTAGTATGCATATTGTGATTCTGATGACTAAAAGTAAAAAATTAAAATTCGACCGTCAGATATGATTATTATGAAGAAAGATGTATGTGGAAAAAAATTCAACTGGATCCGACAAAGTTAAGGGCTCGATCGAAACGGTCAACCCTGATCCATCGTCACTTATCACACGGAAACACTCATATCTACCTCTATATTACGTATTTTTGTCAAACCTTGTACACGAAAAACACTCACGTAGATGAGACGCAACCTTCCATATAAAAATTTTGGGACATTTACCTTCCGACGATAGGGATCCCCCTAGAGAATAATAAAGGTAAATAGGGTTGACCGCTACAATCGGCACCGAGACGTTACCCGAATTACGTGATTTTTTAACCAGAGCTGTATTTCATCATTCCGAACACATCTTATTTCACGAGTTTTTTGATAATTTTGCTTCTATGTAGAGTTGGTTCATAAAGTTGTGCATTTGCTTAAAACCTAATAAACAAGTTATACAACATTAGTATGCATATTGTGATTCCGATGACTAAAAGTCAAAAATTAAAATTCGACCGTCAGATATGATCATTATGACGAAAGATGTATGTGGAAAAAAATTCAACTGGATCCGACAAAGTTAAGGGCTCGATCGAAACGGTCAACACTGATCTATCGTCACTTATCACACGAAAACACTCATATCTACCTCTATATTACGTATTTTTGTCAAACCTTGTACACGAAAAACACTCACGTAGATGAGACGCAACCGTCCATATAAAAATTTTGGGACATTTACATTCCGACGATAGGGCTACCCCTAGAGAATAATAAAGGTAAATAGGGTTGACCGCTACAATCGGCACCGAGACGTTACCCGAATTAAGTGATTTTTTAACCAGAGCTGTATTTCATCATTCCGAACGCATCTTATTTCACGAGTTTTTTGATAATTTTGCTTCTATGTAGAGTTGGTTCATAAAGTTGTGCATTTGCTTAAAACCTAATAAACAAGTTATACAACATTAGTATGCATATTGTGATTCCGATGACTAAAAGTCAAAAATTAAAATTCGACCGTCAGATATGATCATTAGGACGAAAGATGTATGTGGAAAAAAATTCAACTGGATCCGACAAAGTTAAGGGCTCGATCGAAACGGTCAACCCTGATCCATCGTCACTTATCACACGGAAACACTCATATCTACCTCTATATTACGTATTTTTGTCAAACCTTGTACACGAAAAACACTCACGTAGATGAGACGCAACCGTCCATATAAAAATTTTGGGACATTTACCTTCCAACGATAGGGCTCCCCCTGGGGAATAATAAAGGTAAATAGGGTTGACCGCTACAATCGGCACCGAGACGTTACCCGAATTACGTAATTTTTTAACCAGAGCTGTATTTCATCTTTTCGAACACATCTTATTTCACGAGTTTTTTGATAATTTTGCTTCTATGTAGAGTTGGTTCATAAAGTTATGCATTTGCTTAAAACCTAATAAACAAGTTATACAACATTAGTATGCATATTGTGATTCCGATGACTAAAAGTGAAAAATTAAAATTCGACCGTCAGATATGATAATTATGACGAAATATGTATGTGAAAAAAAATTCAACTGGATCCGACAAACTTAAGGACTCGATCGAAACGGTCAACCCTGATCCATCGTCAGTTATCACATGAAAACACTCATATCTACCTCTATATTACGTATTTTTGTCAAACCTTCTACACGAAAAACACTCACGTAGATGAGACGCAACCACTCATATAAAATTTTTGGGACATTTACTTTCCGACGATAGGGCTCCTCAAATGAAATAATAATTGTAAATAGGGTTGACCGCTACTATCGGCACCGAGACATTGCCCAAATTACATGATTTTTAAACCATAGTTGTATTTCACCATTCCTAACACATCTTATATTACGAGATTTTTGATAATTTTTCTTCCATAATTAAAGTCTTTTTCCTTCCTACTACATAATTAAAGTCATTTTAATTCATAAGTTTATTTATTTATTTATTTATTTATTTTATTTTTCCGGTTTTTCGGTCCGGTCCGGTTTCTACGGACCCCAAACCACAAACCGGACCATACATACCCGGTTCGGTCCGGTTTTTGTTTTTCGGTTCGGTTTGTCTTCGGTTCAGTTTTTTTCGGTTTTCGGTTCGGTTTTTTTCGGTTTTCGGTTTCGTATGGCCACCCCTAATATTGATCGATCCTCAAGCTTCTTGCCAGCTCTCTTGTTTAATAACCCTGAGCTAGGTGGCTAGAACTAGAATATCCCTTATCAGTCTAAATAAGAACGTACACTAATCGATTGAAGACTCAAATTTATATAAATACTTGAAAGTTTCTTATTTTTCCACAAATAATAAAAATAAAAAATCGTGTATTTGTATAATATTCACTCCCTATCCAAAGCGGAGTCCCGTTATGAAATTAAAGTGTCAGACTCCTTATTTGGCTCACTTTCAGGTTAGATTTTCACATCTCAACCGTACAATGTCTAGATTATGGTGTGTATAACATGTCTACAAAATTTCATGTAATTTGAAAATCATTTAGGTACCGAATTAGATGACACAAGTCAATAGAAGAAAATTTGTTCAAGTAGAACCGTTTGTGTAAATCACTACACAGAAGCTCAAATGATGTTCAAATTAAATGTAACTTGTGTTCTAGACATTGAAATGTGGAGCAGTGAAAATTTGACCTCAAAAGTGAGCTAAATAAGGAGTCTCACATTTTAATTTAGAGTGAGACTCACCTTTGGATAGGGATTGATATAATTAGCAAAACTGAAAAGTCAAGAACCAAAAATATTTATTTACATGAATGTTATGCTTGTGTTAACATAAAAAAATACAGCACCGAAAGCAGTAGGGCTGGGATCAGTACGGTTACCGGGTAATTTTGGCTAAACTGGCTACTGTATCGATTTCCGGCCGTATGCAAAATTTTGTACCAGTACCGGCCGTCGAAATCAATATCTCGATATGTCGGTATGCCAAATTTTTGGTCAGTACGGGTACGGTTGGGCTTCAAATCGACCGTTATTGAGCCTTTCAATCTACCTCATTTTTTATGAAAAATAAGAGGCCCAGACAAAAAAAACACAGACATTATGTAGGAATTCAAACATTGCAGAAACCTAAACTGATTTAAAAATAAGAATTTTGTTGTAGAAACCAGTGTTTCAAACATTCAACCATTCAAACCTGCAAGTGAATCAAATGATTCAAATCATCACACAGTCACAAACTCAAGCACAACAATGTCTAAGTCTAAAAGTCTAAAACTAAATGAATCAGACACTCACAACAGTGTTAACACTAGTATTAAAACTAGTTACATTAACAACAATCTAAATGAATCACGATTCACACAGTTGCTGCACACTTGCACAATGCACATAACACGTACACACATTGAACACATCCTAACTGTCAAAATCCCTGTAGGAGTTGCAGCTGCACATTCAAGATTTCAAGGAACCCTAAACAAATAAAAGACACACGTACAACTGCACATAAAAATCAATCAAATGCACAACCCCCAAGTCTCAACTCTAAAATCTGTAAAAATGCATAACCGAAGATTGAAAAATAGTAAAGGCAGTAAGGCACTGTTGTCCTCATGCCTGAAAATAGCTCACAAATCACAAGTTCACATACTATAAGTCTAGCTACAATACCAAAGACTAAAAAATAATAAGAAACTAACACATAAGGTCATAAGCAATTAAAAATAAAACTACCACAGATGTAGCTAAAACTATAAATTCCTTATTCACCCTGTTGCTGACTTGCTAAGCATATGTTTGTTCACAGCTTCCGGTGAACTTTATTGGTGTCAATGATGCTTCCTCCATCCCTTACATCTCGTTACATGAGTCCACATTGAGCTTGTCCCATTCCTCTTAGCTTCACACATCACTTTCTCACCACAAATGTTACAGGTGCACCACTCTAGATCTATTGCATCGGAGTTTGGGAGCTTACATCTAATAAAAATTTCTTAAATAGGACTCTTTTTGGCAGGTTCAGGGGGAGGTGGAGGTGGAATCAATGATGGTGCAGGGAGAGGTCCTAATGGGGATGCTTATACAGATGCAGTTGCCTTTGCATTTGAGGTCGATTGAATGGATGAGGATGAGGATGAGCTACTAGCCTGACTACTCTGCATTTGTATCCACTATGAACAAATACAAAGAGAAACAACAAGAACAATTAACAACAGCTAAAAACCCTAGCTGTAAGCATAAAACATCGAAGTCTCAAACTCTCAAATTCTCAATCCGATTTCTAACCAGAAATACTTGAGAGTGAGATTGGTACTAGCGGTCGAACCCACCTTCATATGATTTGGAGATTCAAATGATGAGCAGGTGAGGGTTTGTGATTCAGTTCTTCGAATTAGAGGTTTAGAGAGGGATGATGAGAGATGAGGGATGAGAGATGCTGAGATGATGTTAAATTACCCAATTATTGCCAAATCGAATCAAATCGATGAGATTTGGGATTTAGGGTTTTGAAGAGAGAACGAGCATGAGAGAATGGGAGAGTTGAGAGAAACGAGAGAGATTCAGAATGAGAGTTTGGTTGTTTGGGAACTTTGGGGATTATTAGGATTTCGATTTAATGGCTAGGATGCATTACTCTTACAATCAACAACTAATTAAGATTAGATGTTTTATTTTATTTTATTTAAAATACAATATATAAATCGGTACAGTGTTACCATGGTATACAAAATCCGATACAAATATCGTACCGCATACTGCAGTTGGTTCGGTGCAACTGTAATGAAATGTCGGTTACCGATTTCGGTGGTTCGGTTGTTTCGGTACAATCGGGACAAAATGAAAGCTCTAGTAACCTGCTTCCAATTCAACCTCGATCGATTTTTTCCACTTGTTGAATATTTACCCAACCCATTCTCCATATCCATCTCCACTCCTATAACGGGAAGAATAACTTTGATGTTGCTTCACTAATTTTTTAAATTGCCTGAATTGTCCATAATCATTACAATAAAAAAAACTTTAATTGAATACCTAAGTGCATGTTCAACAACTTCCTTATTTTCTTGATTTTATCTATTTTGGAAAAAAATTTCTCTAAAATGGAGAATGTGAAGAGAGAAAAACTCAAATTTTTGGTGTTCGATTTGATGGAGGACACCGTCAGAGGACCGAGGTAAACGCTTGAGAGTATCTAGTTCATTCTCAAGAGAGACGAGGAGAACTTGAGAAGTAGAATTTGATGAAGTTATATAGTGAGAAAATGGGTTTTAGTAATTGTAGAAGAGATCTTGGTCATTGCTTAAAAATGGATGGTCAAGATATCTTTATTAGAAAGTATTATGAACCCTCTCATGAGGAGAGGATTCTGTTTTGAAAAGTAGCTCAAATGTTTGACTTTTGTTTCCTTATAGAATTCATAAGAAGTTGTTAGAGATGATCTAATGGTTTTGAATATAATTTCAAAACATAAAAGAGTAGTTTTTTCCCAAATGCCAACTGCATTAACAGTTATTTGCAATTAATATCTAAAAACACAAACTGAATATAAGAGAAAAGCAAATTGACAAACGCATTAGCGTGTGTTAAGAGGCTAGTTGAATATTCTATCTCAATAGGTTTTTACCATGGAAACGAGCCACAGACCCAGACAAACCTAATAACATATCTAAGCCAGGTGAGTTCTATAATATACGCAGTACTTTGAGTACTGTGTTTGTTTGGAGTACGTGTCAATAAGTGAGTGGCTCATGCAACTTACTTCCCCGTCAACCTCGTTAACGCATGAGGTGCGCGTGATTCGGTAACTCATTCCTCTGCGATTGACGAAATGGAGGGTGAGTAACATCATTAATGATTAAGATCCAAATCATGTATATTTTTAAGGCAAAAACATAAATGATTTGAGAGAAAGAGGTAGAATCGGTGAACACAGATCAGAGGACATCAGGAGGACGGCGGTATCTTCTGAACTATGATGGGGCATTTGGATTTGAGAGTTCGAGTCAGTCATGGAACGGTTGGGCAGGCTTATCCTTCAATTTTCAAACCAAAACTCCCTATAATCTTCAAAATGAGAGTTGAAACATCAGAATGGTATCTTCGACGGGACTTTCAGAGTGGCGTCGCTCGCAAGAGTTGGAGTTTGAGGGCCCCCTTTTGCAATCTGCGAAAAGAAGCAGGCCACCTAAAACTCATCGAGTTCTAGAGATGATCTAAAAACGTCGCCGCCGCTGTATTGTACCCTAGGAAACAAAAACGAGTAGAGACCTCCGACCCAAAACTCTGTCCATTTGATGTGCTCATGAGTAGGGTTTGGTGAGATGAAGATTACACACACGCGAGACGTGCCAAGGGCGCTTGCATCTTATCAAAGGTAAAAAGTCCCAATTTCACTACGTCATTGTGCTATAACGTCGTTAGCCAGACAAAAGCAGTGTAGAAGCAGATTTTAGAAGCAAGCTTAAGGTTGCTTTTTGAAGTTGTCAATAAAAACACTGAACAATAATATTTTATGCCTTCACAACAGTTTTAAAAGTAATATTTACCAAACACGACTATTTTAATTCACATCTGATTATGTTCATAGTACAACAGACACAATTTTTTTATGTGATATTAATAATTCTAATATTTCTGTTGTATCTGTAGGTACAAGAAGTTGAAGAACGAGTTAAGGATTTACTGGATTACACACAGGAACAAACGTTCTGGTATCCCTGCTGAGTTCCAGTACAGGGAGTATGAGTGACGTTGGTTTTTGACATCAGAATTCAACAACCCTCATAAATATGTATGCAAAAAAATTAATTGGTTAAATTGTCATTAAGTACGTCCGTTTTATATATTTTACTAATATTTTATTTTATTCTTTAAGTGCCGTTTCCCGGGCGAACGCTCAGAACCGGCAACACAACACAAGGAACCATCATGCCGGTTCTAGACCATTCGCTGTCTTCATGAACGAGGCGGCAAGGGAAAATCCAGAAGTTAACCGGTACTTTTATACGTACGAGAATGCATATCCTGACGCCCAGGAGGATATTGTATGTCATCTTACATTTTTAAATTTTTTATTTTATTTATATATATGTAAAAATGTTAATTAATTATTTTTTACTATCCAATTAGGCGATGGTGAGGCAGACTAATGACAAGGTGATGAGTGATATATAGTGAGGGAGACAAGTTTGAAGCCATATCTAAGATCGACACTTAGAATCCGAAGGTTGGGACGAGAATCATGGGCACAACCTTCCCACCTCGAGAAAACAACTTCTACTGCCAGGGTCTAGGACACATGGGCGAGGGGGTCCTGAAGACCACTGCAGAATTTCAACAAAAGACAGTCTCGACCATCAGCAGGACGACTCAACTAGAGTCAGAAGTTTAAAGACTACGGGAACAGCAAGCCGCTCATCCGCCTAGACAGCTTATGTTGCCGCCATACAAGAGTATAATGTCGCGATATATGCCACCAAGTAGGCTTTGCAGCGGCAGATGTTCCAGTACTTGCAAGATTTTATAGTTACCCTACTTCATGGACTTCCAGTTCCACCCATTCCTATGTCTATACAGCTACCTCAGCCGTCGCAACCTCCTTAGTAGCAACCACTTCCGCAGCAGCCCCTAGAATCGGATATAGATTTGGAAAATATAGATTTAGTGTAGTTGAACAATTATATGAACAATTTTTAAATTTTTTAATGTAAAACGTGTGTTGTCACCATTTTTGTTGTTGTTGGTTATATAGAATTGTTTTGGTGTATTTTGCAGGTTGGTTAGAATGATGATTTAGAAATTTCGGGGCTTTTTTTTTACCGGAATGGACTTATAGCTGACGAAACTAGCCATAATTCGTCGGCTATAATATTTTCTTTTTATTTTTTTAAGGTTTAACCGATGAATTTTGGCAAGTTTCGTCGGCTTTAGTAGGGTTTAGCCAACGAAACTTGTCATAATTCATCTGCTAAAGTATTTCAAATTATTTTAATTTTTAAATTATAGCCGGTTTTATTATATATTTAAAGGATTAATTTCAGTTTACCCGCCTGAGGTTTAAGACTAAAATCATTTCACCCCATAGACTTTCAAATTTGAAAATTTACCCCTTAAAGTTTCTAATTCTCATAAATCATCCGTTATTGCTAAACTTTCACCTAATTTGGACATTAATTTTGACTTTATAACTCACTATATTAGCCAAAATAGTCATATAACAACTAAAACCACATTTTGGGACCTTTTTGCTAAAATTTCATGTTATCATTTAACCTCAAAATTGAACTGAATTTCATTAATTCGACATGATTTATTAAAATTGAAAAGTGTAGGGGGTAAATTTTCAAAACTAAAAGTTTAGGGAGTGAAATGATTTAAGCCCTAAAGCTCAGGGAGGTAAATTGAAATTAGTTCTTATTTAAATTATTCTTTAGCCGACAAAAATCGTCAGATATAGTTGTTTTATTTATTTTTTTATTACATACTTTAGCCGACGAAATCTTGTTTGTTTCGTCGGCTAAAGTCTCATACTATGGTCGACGACATGTTGTATTGTCTGCTATAGTCTTAGACTTTAGCCGACGACGGCTTCTAGTTTCGTCGGCTAAAGTCATAGCCGACGAAGGCTCATCGGCTATGATTTTAGCTGAAAAATTTCGTTAATAGGCCGATAAAACTTTTTAGTTAGCTAAAGTGCTTGCCCTGCCTAAAATCCATTTTCTCCTAGGTTTGGAATCCAGCTTCTGTTGCAGCTTCATATTTATCACACCTTATTGGCTTATTGATTGAGCTTTCTTCCTTACCAATGGTCTGCGCAACTTTCTCATCTGGTTGGAGACATCATAATCGCACAATTAGTAGTCTAACCCGTCTTTAACATCGATCAACTTGGGTTCAAACCCTAATGACACATCCTTTTTGTTATCGAGAGACGTTACCACCAGCTTGGCTTTGTTCACAAAGTTGGCCCTCTTAGCCAGACTTTTAATTTAGTATGGTCAAAATTCATATACTCCTGAAAGTAAAATTTACGGTCAATCTTTACTAAGGACAATTTTTTTCCTAGAATACATGCAGTAACACAAGTTTTTAACAATTTTTTTTGTCATACAAATTAGCAGAAAAAAAAATGTTGTCAAAAATTTGTATGTTAAAGTGTTATATTATCTTAATACTAATATCAGTGTTGAAAGATCATTAAATTATCTTGAATCAAATGGAGATTTTTTTAGGAAATGAATCGAATTCATTGATCAATGATCATTGCAATCAGAAGAGAGTAACCTTCTCACATCCTGAAAATGATTAGTAGTAAAAACCAAGTTAATAAAGCGGTTTTTAGGTTCTTTAGCAACAACATGAGCTACCATGTCCGCAGATTGCCATACAAATCAGACCGAAGCAGGAATAGAAGACAACGCCTCCCTCAAATCTTCAATCAGGAACCCAAGCTTTGAATCATCTAGTGAACCAGTAGTAAGGGCTGGAGTTAAGACTAAACAATATGTCTTAATGGTAAGTGGATAGAGATTATGCTAAATAGCTACCTACGCTCCTGCTATCAAAACCATTAATTCACTATGCATGGCGAGCAGAATAAGTTGATGCTACCCGTTGCATGAAGACCCACAAACAACTACCAGTATGATCACATAAAATACCTCCCAATCCTGCCAAACCAGACGCCATGTTATATGCTGCATCCATATTCAGTATGACATAACCTGGCGATGGTGTGATCCACCTATCCCGTGGAAGGACATTACGGTTCCTACTACCCATATTTGGAGATTCACGAGAGAGAAATGTGAAAAAGAATATTTTTTTAGGAGAAATGTGGAAAAGAATATATTTCATATGTGTCTTTCTATTTTGTTTATTATTAATAAATAAATTAAAAATTGTAAATGGTATTGACAACACATATCGATAAGGTAAGAATTTATATTAACGTAAATTTCTATATCATCGTTCCATTAGTATTCATGCATATTTAATCCTATTTATGATACTTCTTAAAATTCAGAAGAGTTATTTAGGTTTCACTAAAAAATAATCAAGACTGATTAGACCATTAAATAAATTTGAGAATGGTCAATTGACCGTTCTAGCCTTAGGCTAGCTAAACCCATGCTTCTTACTATATTGAATGAGGTTCAGAGGGTTGCTTGACTATGCTTTTCTCGTGATAGTCTCCACGATTGCCACCTCATGAGATAACATAGGCTTCTTAGTCGTCGAAGTTGGGGTAAAAACATATTAACAGAATTACCTATGCGATTTTCCAGGTTTTCATGTCCAAACAATTAGCCCTAACATTTTTTTGAGGTAAAGATAATTTCATTACTTATCTAATGACCATAAGGCACATATATCAAATTGTCTACTCATAAATACTAATTGGTAACAAGAAATAACAAAATGATAGTGAACTCTCATTATATATGCGCTCATCCTAATACAAGAGATTTCCAAATACTCCTACCTAATTCTCATGTAACGATAATATCAGTCGCATGTGGACTTTGATTGGTTTACAACTAAGTAAGATTCAGAACTAAAAAGCAGTAGTCTTCCATCGCTTACCTAAGAAAGGAACAAGCAAATCAAGACCTCTTTTCCTTGTTATTAGGGCCCACCTAACCCCTAGATAGACATATTAAGATATGGTGAAAAACCCCTAGGTCCTCGAATGAGATAAGGTCCAAAATAGCATACTAGCCCAGTTACAGCCCAGACCTGACAACCAGCACTGAAGATTATCGTTGTCTGTAGAAAACTCCGTCGTCATCTCTTTAACCAAACCGTGTCGCCATAAGCCACGCATATCGCGACACCTCACCGTCGCCTTCCGACTAGCCTCTATAATCTAAAACAACCAGAGATCAAAGATTCCAATCTGACAAATTTGTCTATGTTTTGCAACAACAATCGATGTCGGCATTAAGCTCTCCAATATGTTGCAACGCCATCCCACAAACACCAGTACAACTACCAAAATCAAAGTCAATCACATGCGCACAACCAGAACTCAACCAATCCAAGACTAGACTGCGCATACCATACGACATGTCATGTCCGACAACTAAGCCAGGAGGCTTCGAAGGATCAAAAGGCCCGCCTAGGCCAACAATTGTCGCCAGATGAGAGAAAGCTTGAAGGATAGAGGGTGGCGGTGGTTTATGGTTTTGGCTTCTAGAGACACATGAATGACATGATGATCACAAACGTGCAATTAACCCTAACATATTGTATTGTTTCTTAAAAAAATCAAATTTACTATGTCAAAACACAAGTGTGTCACGCTAAAAAAATGCCAAACTGAACTAAACCGAACTGAATTTTGGTTTTAAAAAAAACCAGAGGATGCGGCTATTTCCACACTACCGTCTTCTTTGTTCACCCTACTTGCTCTTGCAATTTTAGTGCTAATTCTACTTATCTCATCCATATCTTATTCCAAATATATCCTTTTATAAAAAATCCAATTACAAAACATTTTTATAATTAAAATCTCTCATTTAAATAAATATGTATGTATGCCAATAGAATAATAATGAAGTTTCCAAATAAAATCATAATTTTATTTTCTTCTCTTTTTAATTTCCTAAATTTGTTTCAATGTTTATATATTTTGATTCATGTTAAAGATTTGTAATCTGATAATCGTGAGAAAATTATTAATTTTTTTGTACATTTTCTTTTGATATTTTTACTTTTAATGTTCAAATTGTAATGCAAATATTTTGATCAGATTTACAATAATGGTTTGTCAAATTGAATTGCGAATGTACGATGATGAGGGATATAAAAAATATACGTTTTGGTGGAGAAAGTAAAGATTTGTGAAATCGATTAATTAGTTATATTTAAAACATACCTTGTGCAAGATTTCTCCTCAGGATTGTCTCATTGATCGAGCTACACATTTAGACAGAATGAAGCGGCAAATTTTGAAGGAATACAGATGCATGAGAAGAAAATCGAAAATTGGTTCTTTTTCCACCAACTGGTTTGCAGGAGAGTTTGAAGGAGAAGAGAAAACTGCTATTGTGATTTCTAGTGTTGGAGAGTTACTTTATTATTCTTCTTGATTAAAAAATAATTAATAAATCAAGGGCAATGGAATGGATTTTGCTTTGGCAGTTTCATAAGGCAAATTGCCTTAATTAATAGAGATATTTATTTTCATAATAGATTTATATTTTAAAAATAAGTGTACTTAGAAAGTTTTGTTCAATATAGAGAACGTGCCTCACACGCTTGAAAAACTTTTTCTGCATGGCGACGTTGGTGCAGGCTCTAGCCTTGCCAGCATCTTGCTGCCTGCGGCCGGACGGGAGTATAGTGTAGGAGCAGGGTTCGAAGATTTGAGGGGGTCTGGAGGTGTCTCGGTTCCTTGATCTTTGTCGACGACACCATTTGTGTATGTAGAGGTTTTTCGAAACCCTTGATCTGATTTGATTTGCTGGCATCAAATGGTGTGTGATTAGGGCTTGGATCTAATGTGTGCCAAAAATGGCGATGGAGGTTTCTTGGGATTTCCTGCAAACTAGGGCAGTTTGGGTGGCTCTAGTGTGTTGTGTTATGGTCATAACAGAGTTAGATGACGGTTGGGTTCCTGAAGGGTCGGCGGCGGCACAGCAGCAGCCTTGCTGGTTCGTTGGAGATCTGTTGGCGGTCTTGGGCTTGAATCAAGGCTAGTTCTGATTAGGCTTTCTTCAACTTGGGTCTGGGCTTCGATATGGGTAGAAAATGGGTTGGTTTCCCTCTTGGGTCTAGCTTGTTTTTCTGCTCTTTTATTTTCATGTTTTTTAGTATTAGACTAGGCTACTTGTGGGTCTTGAGCATTTTACTTAGTTTTTAGGCTTTGGCTTATAACAAGGTTAGTTGATGCTTTGGGGTAACCCTTCTGCATAGGGTGAACCTGGAAGTAGTCAATAATGATAGGTTGTGGGCTTTTTCCCTTCGTTCCTTGTTCTCGGTGGCTAGTTACTTCTCCCGTTTGCTATCACAGAATATTGTTCTTGGTGCCTTGTTCTTCGTGCGTTATCTCATGGTCTGCATTCTACTTGGTAGTTCTGCTGGGTCGTTTTGCATGATTTATTTCTTTATGTTATGTATCCGGACCTTGGTGAATTGTGTTCATGTTGTTATACTTACTTTCAAGTTGTGATTAATAGGGAAAACAGCTTAGTAGTACCTGATCAAATATCAAAACACAAAAAAATCCACTTTCTATAATTTTTTTAACAAAATAGAACACTAGTTTAGGCCCAAAACCAATAGCCACATGCTCCACACGAATTTTAATTGTTAGATGACCAAAATGCCTAGGTTCTACCAAATAATTACATATTTGCATCTAAATCTTCTCACTTCCTTCTCTCATCACCACACTCATTCCTCAAATCTCTCTCTTTTTCACGTCCTCTACGGTAAAGATCCTGATGCAGTTCCGATCCAGAAAGGGTTCATACTCAGCTTCTTTATGTTGTGGTCACCGGAGATCGAAGATGGTGTACTCGTCGGGGAGGATTAAGGTCGATGGTGAGGGAGATAAAGTCGTCGAAGTTGTGAACGAAGCATCCGAGGGAGTCGAAACCCGGGCAAGAGGTTGGGTGTTGGTGGCGGTGGTGAAGTCCTTGATGAAGGTGAATAGATGTTTGGATTCGGCGTTTAGGATGGTGAGTTGGGAAGGGAGGGAGAAGTTACAACAGAAGATGATTTTTGGATTTTGAAATCAGATGTTATTCACATTTGTTGCTACTGTTGAGATGCAGTTACTGCAATTTTCTGTTACTGCTACTGTTGAGATTGCTGCTGGTGTGTGAAGCAAAAGAAGGACATAAAATAGTTGAAGAGGACAAATACACAATAGCGAAAATTGGAAATACATAGTAGCATATTGAACTTGTTATAGCATCGACAACAACACACTCGTCGTCAGACACTCAGTAGCACACTTATCGTTGACACTTAATAGAAGCATATTTGTCGTCCAATAGTGGATGAATCTGTAATGAAGGGTTCTTTCGTAAATTACTTGATGATAGATGATATGTGGATATCAATTTGTCCTAATTTGTTAATTTTTGTCCTTAAATGTGTAAGATAATATGTAATTGATGTATTTGTAAACTAAAATTTGGTTAGTAACTAAACTGTAGTTTACTATTAATAAAATAGACTTTCGTTCGTTGTTCAAAAAAGTGTACTTATTAGTCAGTTTACACTTGGGTAATATAATCTTTCAATAATTACAATGTTCGTAAGGTAAACAAAGAAGATAATAAGGTGATAATAGACGCACCCAAATCAAATTGTTTGCACAAAAACCCACTGCTAGATACCACCATACATGGCTTAATTGCCATTTTTCTACCCTAGGATTCACATAAGTGTCAATTTGCTATCTTAACATTTATGGGGTAAGTTCACCATAGGTACATAAACTTTGCTGCCAAGACCAATATAGTACTTAAACTTTAAAACCTATCAATGTGATATCTAAACCTTTATTTTGCTGCCAACAAAGTGTATATATCCTAAAATAAGCATATCCGTTAGAACATTCTGTTAACTTTGTTAAAAAGACCAAAATAACCTTATTTTGTGTTTTTTTGTTCTCTTTTAAATTTGACGGAGCATGGTGGACCTAAGTTTATGAGTTTGTTTACCTAGCATACTGCCAATATAAACTCATCCTCTTACTTAAAGGTAAACAATTATTTTTCATTATCAATAGCAAACTTAATAGCTACACGACTTGATTTATTAGCTTATGCTAAGATTTCTTACAAAGAACTGCAAGACGAAAAAAGAAAACTAAGAAGATTGAAAAAGTATAGAGATAATCTTCCTAGAAAAACAGAAAATACTGGGATATTATTCTTAAAGTTCAACACATAATCAAACATACTGAAGAACAGATTGAAGTCTACAGGAAGTGTATGACTACGATCAGAGTCCTTTGAATGTTCTGAGCCTTGGTTAGATCCGCCATAGTTGGTATCAAAGTCTACTTGGCTCAAAAGCAGGTTATCAAGGCTTATGCCACAGAGTTGGCTTCTCTTGACTAACAAAAGAGAATCCAAATTAAAAAATTACTAGTCCTTCTGTATTACAAAAGGTACTAATAAGTGGTAAAAGTGCTTTCATTCAAGGCATATTCAGGAAGATCAATACTCGATAGAGTACATCTGTAGAGTATTAAGCCTACCTCTAAAGAGAAGTCAGGGTTGAAGAGCATTGAATACCTAGATCATCTATCTAGGAATACGACCTCAGACAAGGTTGCAATACAACTTGAGAGATTTCATCTCAAGTTCAAGCAATTTGAAGAGATAAGTTTTACACTTGGAAGCTTAAAGCCAAGCTTGATTATATCAAAGAAAAACAATATCTATTGGATATTTAAAAGAAGCTACTTCGCACTGAGCATCTCGCCAACAACATTTGTTAGCAAGCAATTGAGCTAAAATCTTCTCAAGAATTGCTGAAAAAGCTTTTAGAAACTGTGATCACCCGATTATGATGAATCAGAGAGTTAAACTAAAAGTAAAACAAAAAGATGATAAAGTTGTAAGCTTTTTCCGTCCTACAGAGACATTGCATGATAATATCAAGGCAATAATTCATCAGCAGAATTACAAGTTCATTTATCTCCAAGAGATGAGTATTGATCTCAAAAATCTATTCCAAGAGTTAAACAGCCGAATAGCAAGATTGTAAACAAGCATAGAAAAAATTAAGATACAAGAAGTATACGGGATCAATGAAAAACAACTAGCTCAAAAGGTAGCTAGTAAAATAATCATACCCCCTTTTACCAAAAAGAGAAAGTGAGTTTACGTGTAGTGAACGTAAACTCCTTACATGGTCCTCGTCTAAATTTACATCTTCAATCAGAAGAGATGTAAAGATGCTGAGTAGAATACTCAGTAAAATAAATACTATGGCTGTACAGCTAATTAACGCTCAAGAATTTGAGTATAATGAAATAAAATCTAGCATGCGAGAAGCATTGGTTCCTAGATTCAAACTCAATGAGATCTACAAGAGAGAATCTTTCCTCATGGATTCTCACAGATTCAAGATTATTGAACTAACAGTTCCTGCCACAGGAGGAGAAACCGACATCAGGTTAATTACTCTAAAAGAAGTAAGTGAAGCATCTTAGAAGACATATTCCATGCATATTGGAGCAGTTCAAGTAGGAATAAAGCTTTTAGCCAGAGATGGTATAGACTGTTCGACTCTATGTGTCTTACAAGATGATAGAATAACAGACTTTAAGAGAAGTTTGTTAGGAACAGTGGAAGCTTCATTGTGCAACCAAGTTGCATATTTTAATGTTTTCCCAAACTTCACCACACATCTCAGAGACGTAGCACACTGTCTAAGATTGCGAATCAAAATAAATGGAATTTCCATGAAGAAAGGAATGATGGAGCTTGCGATACATTATCGTATCTATTATAAGCTGATGGGCTCGAATGTAACCCCAAACACCAGATTTCTCAATAGTTCCGGGATTACAACATCAATCCTCACCAATCCAATAAATCATACTGAATAGAAGCATATCAACAAATGACACGAAGTAACATTCTCAAGGGAATGAAATCTGACACCTCCAGCT
The DNA here is from genome assembly GCA_951800085.1 of Comarum palustre. Taxonomy (NCBI): domain Eukaryota; kingdom Viridiplantae; phylum Streptophyta; class Magnoliopsida; order Rosales; family Rosaceae; genus Comarum; species Comarum palustre. Next base: position 17,187,961 of record OX637588.1, on the reverse strand, counting down.
AGACAGGTAGAAAATACCAATGCTTCTATCTATGAAGATATGAGAGGAAAAATAAGCTTACAATTTCATAGGAATTCACTCACTAGCTATGAGGAAGCTAGTACCTCTGGAACCAAGCCAACTTCTTGTTTTGAAGAATCTTTCGAGGAAGAAGATGCTAAAAGACCTATGATGATGCTAAAGTCAGAAGAACTGAAGAGCTTGTATGAACAAGCAGAAATTTGTGAATTTACAGAAGAGCTTGAAAAGATCATGGAAAAGATTTTCCAGGTTCAACTGAGAAAGAACAAAAGGAAGATTCTTTCTTATCAAGCAGCTAAAGAAGAACCAGGCGAATCTTCAACGATGGAAACCGAAAATATTCCTCAAGGAAGCACTGTAGTTCAGAACATCACGAACTACCCCACTAAGATCATTCGAGAAAATAAGATTAAGATTCTTAAGGGATGTTTATAGGTGGAACCTAATATTTCACCTTTACCGGGTTACAATTCAAGAACCTCTAAATGTCTAGTTAATTATTAATTGTGCTTGAATTATTGTTTATAGGGTGAAAGCCCATTTAAATGTGAGAAGCCACTCTGGGTCCTTTGTCAGGGCCCAATTCACCGTAAAAGCTAAGTAAAAGCAAGGGAAACTGTTCCCACATTGGAAAATGACAAGGCATGCTGTCTTTAATACTACTATAAATACCAGCGCGTGCCTCCCGGTAAGGGGACGCGCAACTTCTTGACTATTCTTAAGTTTTCTGCTTAAATTGACAGTGTCTGACTTAAGCATCGGAGTGGCTTCCCTCGGTAAACCCGGGGACGCCTCTTTGACGTGTTCATTCTTTACACAGGAAAACTCGGAGTACAAAGAAGTTCGCTATTTCTGGAGCCGTGTGACCCGCTAAAAGGACCACGAGTTTACCCGGAAACAAGGGACATGCTCTTACAGGGAAATTAGGAGAACGAAGTTCTCAGAAGTATATCCCTACAGAACCTAAATGGGTTCAGTCAGTATCTAAAGGAGGGATGTATCTTGATCTCGATAGGGTAGGAGATAAGAGAGAGATAATAGACAACGGGGTAGCTAGCTTAAGGCTAACTCAGGCTTTGGTGTTATCTAAATATGCCTACGAGGATGCACATGCATATTATGAGTCTACCTTAATTGGCATAGTCCAGAAATAGTATCAATCTTTTAAGCGAAGTTTTCAATGGCCTGATTGGGCAACTAAATTGGCTCAACCAATAATCCTCTAGATTTTGCATGTCCTATCTATGCATAATTTTGTGAAGATGTTACGGGGCATAGTGAGCAGTCTAAAGAAAGAGCTAAGGCAAATATTCAAAAGTTTAGCATTTGTAACATGAGGTACTTTGAAGAGTACACTAACGAGTTCTAAAATTACTACTGTACCATTAGAGATCTAGATAATGAAGATCTGGTCAGAACCTACTACAGGAAGTTACCAGAACCATGGAACGATGCAGTAGCACAATCTTTGGAAGAAAATCCTTTGTCGTTTTTTACGGTAGGCGGAATGCTGAAAGAGTCAGGGATCTCCTGAGAAAGCAATGTGTTGAAAACAGAAAATCCAAAACTACAAAGAAGCAACTCAGAGGATTTGAAAATGTGTCCCAAGATATTGGAGACACCAACGCAGTGGGGATGTCACATAGAGAAAAAATACAAGAAAAGGTTCTCTAGCAACAAGCAGAGAAAGAATTTTGCTTCCAAAAAGAAGTATAAATTCAAGAAAAGCTCATTCAAAAAGAGTTATGCAGGGAAAAGATCTCCTCCTAAGAAGAGATTTTTAAAAGAAAAATAACAAATTTCTCGAATTCCTTTCGAGAAGTGAAGAAGTGCAGATGTTAGCATTGCAAGGACGAATGACACTATGTAAATGAATGTCCTAAAAAGGACAAGAGATCTGCGAAAGTTCTAATTGAAGAATATGATGAGGCAATAGAATATGCAAATCTGAAGGGTTTTGAGATAGCATATTCTGATGAAAAGAATGATTCAATATATTCTCTTGAGTTCCCATCTGAAGAAGAATAAAAAACACTTCAGAAAGTTCTGAAGAAGAAGAAAAGGACGGAACTTGTCCTATGTTTGTCCTAAAAGTCCTAAATTGGAAGGAAGAAACTACTGATATTATCAATAACTTCTACTCCAATTCAGGAAGATTTACATGTGATTTGTGATGATAGTAATTCAATTCCCATGTACTGTAAAAGTACAGGCGAAACCTATCATCGAGAATGTTTCCTTACAGAATTACGAAGAAAAACCAAAAACAATGAAGCTCACATCATGGTAGAACAAGAATATAAAGAGTTCTACGAAGCTAAGGAACAACAAGGACATTACTTAGAAGAAGATTTGAAGAGAACGAAGTTAGTAACTTAATTGGTAAATGAAGGGTTGAATTCAGAAGACTCTGAGTCAGAAGAAGAGTATGAATCCTCTATAGATGGTCTAATTCAGACCAATTAGAGCAAGAAAGCTCAGATGGAGAAAAAGAATTTATCACAGAGCATAACCTAAAGGTGTATGCTAACAAGATCGTGTAGAAGAAAGTGACAACTATTGTAGAAATAGAAAACTTACTGAAACCAGTAATCAGTGAAGATACTCAGTTGTACTGGGAAAGATATCTAGTATACTGTCAGCTTAAAATGCATGGCGCAAATACTATTTGCTATGTTAAAGCAATCCCTCATTACAGGGAAGATGACAGAAAAGAGATAGAAAGTCAAATTCAAGAGTTTCTCAAAAAGAAGTTGATCAGACATTCCAATAATGCTCATCATGCTCCAGCCTTCTTGGTAAGAAATCATGCAGAACAAGTAAGAGGAAAGACTAGAATGGTAATTGACTACAGAGATGTAAACAAAAAAACGGTTACCAGATAGCCCAGGTAAGAGTGCTTATCAATTGACTCAAAGGAGCCATGATATTCTCTAAATTTGATGCAAAATCAGGATTCTAGCAAGTCAAGATGCATCTAGACTCCAATGCTTTAACAACATTTGGAACATCTCAAGGGCACTATGAATGGCTGGTTATGTCATTTGGCCTCAAACAGGCCCCGTATGTTTTCCAAAGAAAAATAGATAATATTTACAAACCTTACTCAGATTTTTGTATAGTTTATATAGATAACATTCTTTTTTTCTCGCAAACTATGAACGGATATCTTAAGCATCTTGAACAAGTATGCATGTTTATTGTCCAGAAAGGAATCATCCTTGGGCAGAAGAAGATTCACCTCATAAAATAAGAAAATTGATTTATTAGGCATTCATGTTAAAGATGGATAGATTCGTCTCCAAGATCATATTGTCAAAAAATTAGTCAGTTCCCAGATCATATTCCTGATGCAAAATCCTTACAGAGGTTTTTGGAAGTTGTTAACTTTGCGAGAGACTTTATCCCTCATGTTAGTAGTCTTACTGCTCTATTCTCTCCAAAAACAAGCTCAAAAAAGAAATGACCATTCTCAGTAGATGACAATAATACTGTCAGAAAGATCAAAGAGATAACCAATAACCTGCCTCGTTTACAGTTACCTGAAGAAGATTCGATCAATTTGCAGACTGATACAAATGACTATTACTGAGCAGGAGTTGTCTTGGCTGCCCCAGATACAAATCATGAAAAAAATTGTAAATTTCTCTCTGGAAAGTTTAACGCAACTAAGTTAAACTATTTTACTTGAGACAAAGAAGTCCTTGCTCTTATTAAGAGTATAAAGGGGGCTGAGGCCCTTTTAGGGAACAAATTTGTAGTTAGGACAGATAATAAAAGACTAAAAAACTTCAAAAACTACAAATTAACTGATGCTGCAGATAGAGGAAAAGTGCTGAGATGACAAATGTTTTTATCTTAGTATGAATATGATGTTGAAATAGTTGGAGGTAAGAAGAATTTATTACCAGACGCTCTTAAAAGAGAAATGACAATGTTTCAAAGAGATGACGGGGATGAAGTACGTAACCCAAGAAACAAAAAACAAGAATCAAGAGAGAAGAATCTTTAGGAAAGATACAAGAGTGGTGATAAGACTATAGGTCCTCTCTATGATGGACTAGGTTATCAATTTATCGTATCTTATGGAGCAGCTGAAACAAGTCAAGCAGCAGATCATGACAGGATAAAATCAGCTGATTGGGATAAGAGCTCAGAATTATCCTTGCAAAACAAAAGTCAGTCCGGAGTATTTGTTGAAGAAGAGAAGCTCATTCAAGAGTATTTGTTGATCATTTTGTCCGTCCAAACATTGATGTATTTTGATAATTTTGGAAAGCAAAATGGTTAAATTTGAATATGTAGGATAGCAAATTGGATAATATTGAAAGTAATTTGACATAATGGTAGCAAGTTGGCTAAAATAAAAGGAAAAATTATACAAATAGTACACCAATTTTGCTACACTCATAATTAAGGTGTCTAAACTTTGTTAAATAACACATTAGTACATGAACTAACAAGTTAAGCCTAATTTTTGTACATGCCGTTATAACACCATTAAAAATTACTTTTTTTTTGTTTTTTCAGAAATCTCTTTTTCTTTTTGCCATTTTTTTGTTTTTTTCTTTCTTTAAAAGATGATCAAAGGGTTTCACTCATGCCCCCATTGTGATTCAAACTCATGACTTCATCAATATGTAGTGGATGCGCTTGAGATCTCTCTCTTACCAATTCTCTAATTAACATCTCTTGCTCTCTTACCAGCAAGCAACTATCCAGATTTATTTCTCCCTCATATACTAACAAGTAGCAATCCATAAAACGGAGGTTAAATTGTAACCAAAATAATTTTTCTTTTATGTGTCAAATTGGTTAACTTATTTGATCGTTAACACCGTTCATTAATTAGAAAAAAAGATCATCTTTAAAAGAAAGAAAATAAATGTGTGGATTTGATACCTAGAAGAAAAAAATCATCTTTAAAAGAAAGAAAAAAATTTCAAAAAAAAAATTAACTTTTAACGGAGTTATAACGACTTGTATGAAAATTAGACTTAACTTGTTAGTTCATGTATTAATGTATTATTTAACAAAGTTTAGACACCTTAATTATGAGTGGTGCAAAATTAGTGTACTGTTTATACAATTTTCCCAAAATAAACAGATGGTATCAAATTAGCTAATTTTAGAAAGCTATTGTATCAAATTGACAAAAATAAAAATTAAGAAATCAAATTGACAAATTTTTTTTTTGAAATGACCCAAAAAAATGGAACCGTAACTCACTATAAGGAAGTATCCTTTCATTCATGCCCTTTTCTTCTCGACGAACCCAAGCCACGATGTCATTCACCTCCATTGTCGAAACACCCAGCCTTCAATAGCTTCAAACTTCATGGGTTTCGACAAATTTTGAATTAGACATATTACGTTGCATCTTACAACAATAAGGACTATGTGTGATGGAGTGGCTACGCGAGAGAGAAGTGAATTTAGGGTTTTGAAAAGAAGCTGAGTTTTGAGAGAGAAGAGACGTTGGGTTTTGAGAGGAAGAACGATGGTTTAGAATTGATTTTTGTTTTTAGAATCAAGGTATATGAGAGTGAGATAGACAAGGGTATAAAAGTCAGTTAATGTAATTTTTGGTTGACTTGGCACTGACGCGGCAGTTTTTAATAGCCATGTCATCAGTTTAACAGACAGACCTAACAAAATGATCATTTAGATAAAAAATTACAACTTTAAGGATCATTCAAATTAAAATGAAACTTGAGAGACGAAACAAATTTAAGTTTTTAAGATAATGGTAGCAAGTTGGCTAAAATAAAACATAGAGTAGCAAATTAACTAATTTTAAAAAGCTATTATATATCAAATTGACAAAAATAAAAATTAAGGTATCAAATTGACACAAGGGTGAAATACAAGAACTTTTGGTCTTTTTCAAATGACATGTAACGTAGAGATCCATAAAACCTGTGTATAGGGCATTTGTCGAAAAAAACCTGTCTAGGGCAGCTGTGTTATGTGAACACGTACAGTACTCTATTCATAATACACCTACAGACTGACTGTGAATCCAGATTCCCTTACAGAGCAACAGTAGCACATTGCAGTCCAATGATCAGATTATGTTATAAACAACTACAAGTGATCAAACTTGCAGAGAATTTGCCCCATTCATGGGCGGGAATGCCGCGCCACCACCATTGAAGACGACAAAGAAAACCTCATGATTGATGAAACACAAGCATCTCTCTTTGCTTATATGGTCCTTACCATCACGTTCACAAAGCCCCCCATATCGGTCTTACTTCTACTACAACTCTTCCCAAACCCAATTTTCAACACACAAATGTTGGTAGCAACCATTCAAATATTCTATGTCCTTTCTTGCTTCGCCAATCCCCAAATATTTCTCTGACATGCTTCGCTTATTTACAGGTTGTTTCCTTATCCTCATCTTGTAGAACCCAACACATTAATTAAACTCTTTCTATTATTCTGTTTATCCCCTTCTTTCTTTATTTGGGAAGTCACTGGCTTTAGCTTTGATGGGTCTGAAAATTTGTGTAATCTGGAAATGGGTATTGACAATTTCTCACTTTTTGTGTGTTTCTTTGAAGTGGGTCTTTGTTAGTTGTTAGTTTTGATTGGTGTTTTGAGAAGGGTATCTGCCTATTTCAATTTCACAGTAGCTTCTCTGTTGGCGTAAAAATGTGGACTCGGTAGGTGCAGATCAAGTTAGTATTGGAGCTGTGTGTTTTAAGTTTATTCAACGACAAGCATCATAGTCTTCAAAGCTTCTGTTTTTTTGTAACTATTCATTGTTTATTTTATTGCCTACTTTCAGTATATTTGCTTTTCTGTTGGTTGAGGCATTTGATCAAACCAGAAGTGAATTCTAAGCAAAGATGAGAGAGTAAATGACCAGAAAGTTGTCTTTTTGGTCCATCTGTTTCCATTGATCTTTTGGGACCCTCTGAGTTAGGAACCCAGGTTTTCCAGTAGAAAACCAACGACATTTATTAGGATTGATTAGAACCTTTTCCCAGATTTTGATTCACCCAGATATTGCTTGGTTTTCCAGCAAAAGGGTTCACATCTGATGTGTCATGTTTTCTGAGGATGCATTGATGGTTTCATCATAATGCAGGTGAAGTCCCAGAAGGGGGATTGAGAGATGCTTAGCTGTTGACGAGATGGATAGGTGGAGTCAGCTGTGGCAAAGGAAATCATCAGAGAAGAGTTCTGGTGTAACTGAAAGTTCGGGATCTATATCTTCTCATTCCGACAGATTCTCTGCTGATCAGATAGCTGGTATTCACATTGTTCTTAAATAGATTTACTATTTTGCCTTCTGATTGATTTGATTGTTAGAATTCTATGACATTTCACATTTCATGATTCTGCCTTATTGGTTGTTACTTGTTAGTTTCTTGCTTTACCATCATTGTCATTTCCCATTTGCATAAACCATCAATCTTCATTCTTGGCGTGATCAGTCTTGTTGGTACAATAGGTAGAATCTTAATGTAGGTGGAATTCTCTAATCTTGTATGTTCTGCTATTTTGTATATAGCAAACAAATAGTTAAACAGATCACATTTGTCTTCCCTATATTCAGAGTTTATTATTTGTCTTCAACTTGGATATTCACAATGTGCTTTGGAGTACTAGAACCAATCCTTATCAGCCTACGAGGTTCATAAGTCTTCCTCTTTGTCATCCACTCATTCATCTTCCTAAGAAATTCGCTGTATATACTGATATTCGTTGAATGTGTATTGTAAGTCTAATGAGACGAAGATGGAAATATCTACACATTTTATCTATTTGCATGTCGTAGAATTTCTGATGGCTAAAGACATGATTAGCTTTGTTTTTTTGAAATCGATATGATTGGATTTTCTGGCCTTAAATTGTCTGTGGAACTCTCTAAACCAAGGTCAACTGTTCTAGAGACTGATCAAGTACCCAAAGTATCTCACGTTCACGAATTACTACCTGAATACTTGTTGGCTTGTCCTTTAAGTGCAAGAGTATCATTCTGTGAACTTGTCAGGTTCCATAGCAGCGTGAAACATTTTCAAGTACTAATTTAGGTGCCATCACAATGAACAAATAATTAATTGGTAGCTTTGTAGACTATTGTACATTTATGAGATTTCTTCACGTTCGGGTCTACTGATGACATTCAAAGAATTAGTTGATTTAGTTCCCTTGTCAATTATTCAGCCATCTGGTTACGTCTAAAGCTTCTCCACATGTACAGGCTTCTCTAGTTCTCTGTGATATCCCAAATGTGGAAATTCACTATAAATAGAAGGGTTTCATTTAAGTAAAGATGCAAGGTAAAAACAAATTCAAGTTCAGGAAGATTTGGTCCATTGGTGTTCCCACTTATTAGAAGCTCACGGAGCTGTTAGGCAGTAAGCTAATAGTATTTATTTATTATAACATCTTTCTTTGTTCTATCAAGTGATTTGGCTAAAGAGTCTAATGATTTTCTAGGGATTCTCAACTCATAGCATCCAGTCACCAGAAGTCACTTCTAAAGCTCTACACAGTAATGAAGAACTCAATGATAGTTTTGAGACTTTGAGGGAGAAATTATCAGCCGCTCTTCTTAGCAGTAATGCCAAAGATGAATTGGTAAAGCAGCATGCTAAAGTTGCAGAAGAAGCTGTCTCAGGTTTTTTTTCTTTCCTTCTGTTCCCTTGCATTTAAATTCAGTTAGATACTGTACTTAATCTTAATAGGACGAATCCATATGTCCAGTTGCTGTCTTATGTGCACAATAATACTGCACTTTCTTCATAAGCTTAAGAATTTGTTTCTTTTGTTGTCTAACATGTGTACTTCACTCTGTATAAAAGAAACTTATGGATTATACTGGTACATAAATCATCTAAACTGGAAAGAACTTGCAGACAAATAAAGAAAAGCAAAAGCGTTTGTTAGGGTATGGGATTTAATAACATATATTTGTGTCTTTACACTATGTTTCTGCCTATGATTTGAGCAAATAGTTTTGATTTTCCATGACCAACACTTAGAAGTCATATTCTTACTGTTTCTACTTTCTAGAGAAGGTTCACTCATCTTATCTTTTCTCAAGTCTTTCGAGAATGGATTCCCTGAGTTTATAGAAATGGAAAATATTGGATGTTGCTGAGCTGTACCATTTAGTGGTCAATGGTATGTCATAGATTTTCTTGTAAATTTGTTACATATTCTTTCTGAAGATGGTCCCATTAGTTCTTTCTCTTTGCCATTTCAAATGGTAGGCTGGGAGAAGGCTGAAAATGAAGTATTGGTCTTAAAACATCGACTTGAGGCTGCAAATCAGAAAAATTCAGCTCTTAAAGACCGAGTTGGTCATCGTGATGGAGCACTGAAAGAATGCGTGAGGCAGCTTCAACAGGCAAGAGAAGAGCATGACCGGAATACTAATGAGGTTATTTCCAAGAGAACTCGTGAATGGGATAGTTCAAAGTGCATACTCGTGAGTCAGGTTGCTGATCTACAAGCACAACTTCAAGCCGCTAAAACTGAAGCTGCTGCTTCTATTGATTTGGATCTCCAGTTAAGGTTTGACACTACTGTAAAAGAGAACTCTGTTTTTAAGCGTAGTCTTCATTCTCAAGTCAAGGAGCTTGAAATCATGACTATAGAGAGGGATTTGAGCACCCAAGCTGCTGAAGCAGCGAGTAAGCAACATTTAGAGAGCATAAAAAAGGTTTCCAAACTTGAAGCTGAGTGCCGTAGGCTAAACGCCTTGGCTCGTAAAGCATTATCAAATAACAATCAGAAATCCTTTTCTATGTCCTCAGTTTATGCAGAATCTATTACAGATAGCCAATCAGATAATGGGGAGATGGTACTGGCAATTGAATTGGATACTCACAAAGTAAGCAACTTGGAGCCAAGTGAATGTGATTCAAACCAGCCAGATTCATGGACATCTGCTCATATAAAAAATCCTGATAACTTTAAGAACAAAAAGAGTGTAGAAATCAATCTCATGGATGATTTTCTTGAAATGGAAAGGTTTGCTGCATCAGTAGTTGCACAAAATGAGAACACTTACCTTAAGACAGGACGTGGATCAAATCAGCATACTGCTGAAAAAAAACTTCTAAAAGCTGAACTTGAAGCCATGATTCGAAGGATCGCAGAACTGGAGGCGAAGTTAAAGAAGATGGTGACAAAAAAGTGGAACTTGAAATGACTCTTACTGAATGCCATAAAGAGATTCAGACACTAAAAAATCAGCTACTGGAGGCAGATTTGAAGTTGGAAGACCTTCAGACACAGTTGGATAATGCAAATGGCTTGAAGTGTGCTGCAGATGAAGAAGTAAAGGTCTTTCAAACTATGAGAGAAGTGGCTGAGGCACAACTAAGATCTGTTCAAACTGAACTTAACTGCTTGATTTCAAAAGTTGTTGCGCTAGAAGATGTGTCAAAGGAGCGAGCTTTTTCAGCTGAAAATTTGGTCAAATGCCAGAAAGTTGAGAATGAGCTACTGATAATGAAACATGAAGCTGAGCTCCAGCGTGTGGCTAGTACTAGTGGTGATTTGAAGATACAGCAGGTCAGTTTTCTTGGATTTTTTCGATTGCTGGTCAGTTTTCTTGATGAATTCATAGCCAATAAAAAAACTGCAAAAACCAACATTTCGTCTGTAGTAAAATGTCAGGAATCTAAATCAACACAATCTAGAGGAAATGAGACTGCAAAATAAAAACTGCTAGAAAAGTTGAGTCAAAATCAATCTTTTGGGGAAATTATGAGAGTTGGACGGAGCACAATGTAGTGCTAATAATATAAGAATTATGCTTATAGTTGTAATTGGTAAATTCAATGTAAATCATTTGTAGCACCCATAAGAAGAGTAGGAATAATACAAGGTTTAGTGGTTTCAAATTGAAACATGGAAGAAAGAATATGAAAAACTAAATCAAATTAGATTGTATAGGAGACACTGCTATAATAGAAAAGATGAAAAGTTTAAGTGGCTCCATAATAGTTCAGAAGTTTCGAATCTTTTCTTCTTTTTAAAGTTTAAGCTCCTCAGTATTTAACAAAACATGTGCTATAAGCAAACTTCTGGTAGGCATTTTTTAATGTCGTTGTGCATACTTGCACAGTATATTCTGCAGCAACATAGCCAATTCTTTTGGTGGAATTAATAATTCCGAATTATATAATAAATGTGAGGTCCATAACATGTCTTCAGCTCCTAGACTTTAGTTGGCTTGTATCTAATAACATGCATACTCTTCAATAGTTAGTGTTTATATGTTCTTGTTTTTGGCAGGAGAAAGAGCTGGCATTGGCTGCAAGTAAATTTGCAGAGTGCCAGAAAACAATTGCATCTCTTGGACAACAGTTGAAATCACTTGCAACATTGGAGGACATCCTGATGGACTCAGATAGGCCATCAGACGTCATTGATGAAGCTATGCATTTGTGACCTGAAATAATCCAAGGATGGCAAAAGTCTCAAAAGCAGCAGCTGGCTGGTCAGATGCTTCGACAATTGTCTGTGACAGATCGGCATTCTTTATCACTAATCACTATCCCCTCACCATTACCTTCAAATTTATAAAATTTGAAACTACTTGGGCAGAGGTAAGAGTGCAAATGAAGAAATTTATAATAAGAAAGAAACAAGGTTGTTATTGCAGACTGAACCGGTCTGTTTTGTGCTGTTATCTTCGCCTGTTGATTCAACACCCATGAATCGACAGATTGTATTTGCATACAAGGTAGTTCTTCGGGAGCAGCAATTTTATTTATATCTTTTCATTTAAGGGTAGGAGTAATGTAAATAGGGAGAGCATTACTATCATTGAAAGATTTATAGACGGTTTAGTGTAGCATACATAACATTAAAGAAATGTGGTTTACAGAGACCCACAATTCAGGTAATTGAACCTAATATTGCTTTTGATTTATGAGTCTCTTTCACTCCTGTGAATGAACCATAATGAAAAAGACCTGATGTGTCACCTTATGCTATTGAGCTGTTTCTTTCTTCGGTACAATATATGGTTTTGTCTAATTTTTTTAATTGTTGATGTTAATACGTAACTGTATTGATATTAAGCTGTTGCTTTCTCCAGTAGTCGATTTTTGTTTTTCATAAATGTTCTTTATTGTTGATGTTTAGATGTAACTGTGAGTGTTGCTTATTAAAGATGGAGATCAACTACAAGAAGAAAGAGATCATAACAAGGAGATACTTCCCTATTAGAAGTAGGAAATCTCGGTGTATCCCTGGCAATTAGGGACTGCTGTATATGACGTGTATTGTAACCCTAGCTAGTGTGTATATATACCCCTGTAAACAGATTTGATCAATAAGATTTACTCTTCACAAACTCTCAACTTCTTTATGGTACCAGAGCGCCGATCCTCGGCCAAAACCCTCGTCTAAACACTCACTCTCTCAACAAACCCTCAAACTAGAATATACCCTCTTCAATAACATCCGAAACCTCGATCAAATCTTGTCAAGACTTCAACCTCGCCATGGACGAAGCTGAACAGAAGGCCTTCGACATCTTGAAGGAGAAGATCTTGAAAGAAGCAGCAGCTTCCTCCTCAAAGACTCCAGCCCGTGAACCTGAACCATGGGAGTACTCGAACCACCCTCTGTACCTGCATCATTCCGACCAACCGGGTGCTATATTGGTTCCCCAAGCATTGATGGAAGACAACTATGAAGAGTGGAGTGGATCTATGAGTGCGGCTTTGATGATCAAGAATAAGATCGGATTTGTCAATGGCTCTAGCACTCGACCAACTGATGAAAACGATGAACAACGACAATGGGATCGCTGTGATATGTTAGTCAAGACTTGGCTGACAGGTTCCATGTCAAAGGAGATTTCTAAGAGCGTCAAGCACTGCAAGTCCGCATTGGCTGTCTGGACAGAGCTTAAAGAAAGGTTCGGACAGACGAACATGGTTCAACTATTCAACCTCGAGAATGCAATTTATGAGTGTACACAAGGCACTGACTCGGTGACCGCCTTCTACACAAAGCTCAAGAGTCTGTGGGATGAAAGAGATGCAGTTTGCGGCCTCACAGTGTGCAATTGCGAAGATGGAGTAAAACTGGGCGAATATGTCAAGAATCAGCAAACTATGAAGTTTCTCATGGGACTCAATGATACCTATGATGCTCTGCGCAGCAATATTGTCTCGCTTGATCCTCTTCCTAATGTTAACAAGGCGTATTCAATGGCTTTACGCCAAGAGAAACAAGTCCAAGCTTCCAACAATACCAAGGTCGCCGATGCTGCAGCTTTCTTGGTTAACAAGCAAGGTCGTGACACTGAGAAGGCCCCTTCTAGGGCCCCCGATCGAACTCCTGCTCGAGGAAAAAGGCCTGCCAATGCCACTCGCTGGTGTGACATTTGCAGCAAAGACAATCACTCGACCAAATTTTGTCGAGCTCACTTGACTTGTGAATATTGCAACTGGACAGGACATGATGCTGAGCACTGCCGCAACAGAAAGAAGGATGAAGCAGCTGGACACAAGTCTAGCCGGAGTAACAATATTGTTGCGCAAGATTCCAACGAGAAGTTGAACTTTCCGCTCTCGAAAGAAGAGTGCAAGCAGATCGTGGAGTTATTGAACAAGAACAAAGCCTCAGCTTCAAACCATGTTGGTAATCTTTCAGCTTGTGATGAGATCTCAGGTAAAGCTTTCCATGTTGCTCACAATAATAGTACTTGGATTATGGACAGCGGCGCCAGCGATCATATTGTTTGTGATCCAAGTTTACTTACCGAGTCACATGTCACAAATGATCGTTTTGTAAAACTTCCAAACGGTCAAAATGCACGAGTCAGTCACATTGGTTCAGTTGCTTTTTCGTCCCAATTCACCCTCCATAATGTGTTATGTGTTCCCATATTTTATCTCAACTTAATATCTGTAAGTAAGTTGTGTAGGGATTCCCTTTGTATCACCATATTCCTAAAACAGTTGTGTTACATACAGGACCTACGCTCGGGGAGGATGATTGGGATGGGCCGTGAGAAGGAAGGACTCTATTTCCTCAACAAAGTTCAGCAAGTTACATGTCATGCCGTTGACAGTGCTTCACCATCAATTTGGCATCAACGGCTTGGCCATCCTTCTTCTAGGGTTTATTCTCTTTTTCCGTTTCTTTCTAATAAGTCTTGTGATTCCAGCAAGTGTCCCATTTGTCCTTTAGCTAAGCAGACTCGAAAACCATTCTCTTTAAGTACAATTTCTAGTGTTTCCTCATTTGCTTTAATTCATGTTGATATTTGGGGCGGTTATCATGAACCCTCCACTTCGGGTGCTAAATACTTCCTTACCGTTGTTGATGATTTTACTCGCTGCACTTGGGTTTACTTAATGGTGCAGAAATCTGAAGCCAGACAATTTTTGATCGATTTTATACACATGGTTGAAAATCAGTTTGATACAAGAGTCAAAATTGTGCGTAGTGACAATGGTGCTGAATTTAAAATTCCTCAATTTTATTCCTCTAAGGGTATTGTTCATCAAACGAGTTGCGTCAACACACCACAACAAAATGGTGTTGTTGAACGCAAACATCGTCATCTGCTCAACATGGCTCGAGCACTTCTGTTTCAAGCACAACTCCCTAAAACCTTTTGGGGAGAAGCCATTCTCACTTCTGCATATCTCATTAACCGTACTCCAACTCCTCTTCTCAAAGGCAAAACTCCTTTTGAAAAACTCTTTCTAAAAGAACCAAGTTTCGAGCATATTAAGGTTTTTGGGTGTCTTTGTTTTGCATCAACTCATCCGCGTAAACCCAGCAAATTTGATCCCCGGGCAGATAAATGTATGTTTCTTGGGTACCCCAATGGGCAAAAGGGTTACAAGCTTTTCAATCTTGAAACAGAACAAATTTTCGTTTCAAGGGATGTGACTTTTTACGAAGATGTCTTTCCATACCCATCTTCTCAATCCTCGACACAACCTCAGTCTACCCCTCCTCAAACCTCTCAGTTCACTGATGATGACTTGAACAATAGGGTTTTGGGTAGTACGCAACCTCCTAGGGTTTTGGATAGTCCTCATGGGACTTTGCATTCGGGACAACCTCCTTCTGCTCCAGATCACAATGACACCTCCACCACTCCACCACCCTCACCTCCTCCCGATCCCATCGAATCTCCTCCAAACCCTACCGACCAAGTCTCCATAACCACCAATCCTCTTGCTTCCGCTAATCCCCCTCGTCGTTCTTCCCGTACAACTCGTACTCCTGGTTACTTGCATGACTTCCATGTTGAGGCTACTCTACCTTCTCGCTCTCTCCCGTCAGACTCATCGAGCACAGGTACGACTCACCCCTTGTCTACTGTTTTGTCCTATTCCAATTTATCTCCTACCTATCGAGTTTTCACCACACAGCTTTCACTTCACAAAGAACCATCCAGCTTTTCTGAGGCAGCAAAGCACACAGTATGGCGTGATGCCATGTTCAGTGAACTCAAGGCCTTACAGGAGAACAAGACCTGGAGCTTAGTCCCTTTGCCTCCTAACAAGCGTCCGATTGGATGTAAATGGGTCTACAAGATCAAGCTTAATTCTGATGGGACAGTTGAGAGATACAAAGCTCGCCTTGTGGCTAAAGGCTATAGTCAGGTCGAAGGGGTGGATTATAGAGAGACTTTCGCTCCGGTCGCCAAGCTCACGACTGTCCGATTGCTTCTCAGCCTTGCTGCCCTCCGTGGTTGGCATCTCCATCAATTGGATGTCAACAACGCCTTCCTTCATGGAGATCTTGCAGAAGATGTATACATGCAATTGCCACCTGGATTTGGACGAAAGGGGGAGAACGTTGTGTGTAAGTTACACAAGAGTTTATATGGGTTAAAGCAAGCCTCTCGGCAATGGTTCATCAAGCTGTCACTTGCTTTAAAGTCTGCGGGTTTTCATCAATCATGGAATGATTACTCATTGTTCGTCCGCAATCGAGATGGCAAATTCACAGTCTTGTTAGTATATGTAGACGATGTCATTCTTGCAGGAAACAGTCTGGAAGACATCACAGATACGAAGAAGTTCCTCTCCGGCAAGTTCAAGTTGAAAGACCTAGGGAAGCTCAAGTACTTCCTAGGCATTGAAGTTGCAAGATCAAAACATGGCATAGCTTTGTGCCAAAGGAAGTATGCGCTTGAGATACTTGAGGACACAGGTTTTCTAGCATCTAAATCTTCTCGTTTTCCTGTTGATCATAATCTCACTTTGACGCAATCAGAAGGGAGTCTGTTAGCAGATCCATCACAATACAGAAGGCTCGTTGGTCGTATGATCTACTTGACAATTACAAGACCTGATTTGGCGTATGCGGTGCACATTTTAAGTCAGTTTATGGACAAGCCTCGGCAACCACATTTGGATGCAGCACATTTAGTACTTAAATACCTGAAAGGGACACCAGGTCAAGGCATCTTACTGCCCTCTACGGGAAACCTTGAGTTAACAGGTTTTTGTGATGCAGATTGGGCTCGATGTAAAGACACAAGAAGATCGGTTACAGGTTACTGTGTGATGCTTGGTAAAGCACCAATTTCATGGAGATCAAAGAAGCAAACTACAGTTTCACGGTCTAGTGCTGAAGCAGAGTATAGATCGATGGCCACTACAGTTTGTGAAATTACATGGTTGAGGAACATCCTACAAGACTTGGATGAAAGACAGCTTCGACCAACAAGGTTGTTTTGTGATAATCAAGCAGCACTTCACATTGCCTCTAATCCAGTCTTTCATGAACGAACCAAGCATATAGAAATAGACTGTCATGTGGTAAGAGAGAAGATGCAACGTGGAGTCATTCAAACTGCCCATATAAGAACAAAGGAACAGCCGGCAGATTTATTCACAAAGCCGGTTAGTTCAGCTCAGTTTCAAACATTACTTGGCAAGTTGAATGTTATCAATATACATTCCAACTTGAGGGGGAGTATTAAAGATGGAGATCAACTACAAGAAGAAAGAGATCATAACAAGGAGATACTTCCCTATTAGAAGTAGGAAATCTCGGTGTATCCCTGGCAATTAGGGACTGCTGTATATGACGTGTATTGTAACCCTAGCTAGTGTGTATATATACCCCTGTAAACAGATTTGATCAATAAGATTAACTCTTCACAAACTCTCAACTTCTTTATTGCTAGGCTGTTACTTTCTGAATTAGTCGATTTGGGTATT
Organism: Comarum palustre; assembly: GCA_951800085.1. Taxonomy (NCBI): domain Eukaryota; kingdom Viridiplantae; phylum Streptophyta; class Magnoliopsida; order Rosales; family Rosaceae; genus Comarum; species Comarum palustre. The sequence goes on along the minus strand of OX637588.1, from coordinate 17,170,754 downwards.
GATACTAAGCTGTTGCTTTCTCCAGTAGTCGATTTAGGTTTTGTGAGGATGTTCTTAATTGTTGATGTTAAGATGCAGTGCGAGTGTCTTAGCGTTAATGGTGGAGTGGATAGACTAGTATGGCATTTTGATAAGAAGGGGAGGTATGGTGTAAAGGGTGTTATGTGGCCCGGCTGATCTACAAACAATTATGGAAAACTAATGTGCCTCCCAAAATTAGAATGAATGCATGGCAGCTGCTACGTGGAATCCTTGCTACCAGACTTGAGAGAGTTTCACTACCAGACTTGAGTTATGTTCTGTGGTACTAACACTGAAAATGACAAGCATGCTTTTATGGGGTGTGCGATTATCCAAGGCTTCTGGTTAAATGGTCAACTCCAGCTCAAAGATAGAGAAGCTCGGTTAAGGAGCTTGACAATGAGCTGGGTTGCTGAGATGTTGGAGAATATGTCTAGAGAACAGCTGCAAACTTCTTGATGGTTCTGTGGGTGATTTGGGTACAAGGAATGATATATTGTGGAATGGTGCAACATATAATCCACAGTGTCTCAAAGAAAGATGCATAATCTTTTTTGATATTTCTTCTTGGTAAATATTTAGGTTACAATGTTAAACTATATATAGAAGAGGTTGGGTGAGAAACACACTTCATCACCTATATATTTCTTATACACACGACTAATCCTAGGAAACAATGCAACACAGAAGAGGAGACACAAGTTAGGTAACATATACAAGTTACATATAAACAGTAAATGGTAAACCTAGAAGTAGACTACATCAGCCATGTATCCTCGGATCTAGGATACCACATCACCCATGTATTCTTCAGATACAACCACACTTGCATATCACAGTTAATACCTCCAATATTCCCCCTCAAACGAGATCGAGGAGAAGCCTTGAGTGAACCTTGCCAAAATATTCGATGAAAGTTACAACTTCATGTGAAAAAAAAGAACTTCTGCAAAATTCCCAGCAGATCTTCTAAGGATGGCAGACGATCCATGTATCCTCCACATGTTGTACAACACTAGGAAAAAATGTGTATTTTTACAACAGATCTCTCTTTCAAAATAGAAAGAATAGATCAGACATGACCAACATTGATTTCTCTTCACATAGGAAAGACGCAATTAGTAGCCAAGACAAGGAGAGTCGTATACAGAAAAACTCTCAACAAATCCCTCTTCTAAAATAGGATGGAAAAGATCAGAAACATGAGCATTATTGATTTCTCTTCACACAAGAAAGATGAAATCAGTGGCCAAGACAAGGAGAGTCTTAAACAGAAGAACTCTCAACAGATCTCTCTTCCACAGAGAAAAGATGAAATCAAACACAATAGAGGTCACGCTAGATCCTCTAAACGCAGATCTCTCCTCTAAACGAGGATGGAGAAACCGACAAAGAAGAGGCGTGCAGGCCATGGAACTCGATTGATTTCAGGCCATGAACCATGCTCTGATACCATGTAGAAAACATAAACACAAAGATGCAGAAGCTTTTCTAATATTTCTTCTTGGTAAATATTTAGGTTACAAAGCAAAACTAAATATAGAAGAGGTTGGGTGAGAAACATACTTCATCACCTATACATTTCTTACACACACAAAACTAACTCTAGGGAACAATGCAACACAACTGTGGCTCAGAGACCGAAACCGAGACCACCATGCTGCTTTAGGAGACCAGCAGTAGCCACCATGCTGCTGCAGAAGAGGAGACCAGCAGCTTTATGTAGCCTATATGTAGTTGTCACACACTCACACATAGCTTTATGAACCATGCTCTGATACCATGTAGAAAACTTAAACTCAAAGATGCATAAGCTTTTCTGATATTTCTTCTTGGTAAATATTTAGGTTACAATGGTAAACTATATATAGAAGAGGTTGGGTGAGAAACACACTTCATCACCCATACAATTTCTTACACACACAAGACTAACCCTAGGGAACAATGCAACACAGCTGTGACTCAGAGACCGAGACCACCATGCTGCTTTAGTAGACCAGCAGTAGCCATGCTACTGCAGAAGAGGAGACTAGCAACTTTATGAAGTAGACTAGTTGTCACACACTCATACATATCTCACTCCTCTAAAGTCAACTCTAGTTAGATTAGTTAATTTTGAACTAATCTCTAAACAACTCAATATACAAGTAAGGTAACATATACAAGTTACATATAAATAGTAAATGGTACGCCTGGAAGTAGACTACATCAGCCATGTATCTTCGGATCTGGGATACAACATCACCCATTTATCCTTTGAATACAACCATACTTGCATATCACAACTAATACCTCCAATATCCTCCAATAAAAAGCATCATGGCGGTCGTAAGAAACAGAGGAACAAAAGGTGTTCATCTTCAAAAACTGGCTTGTTTGGAGTGTCAGCACTGATGAGTTCAGTGCAACTTGATGTCTATGCTGAAAACAGCGCGCTGCTCTTCTCTTCTTATTCTTCCTCTTCTCAAGGGTTGTGTTGCGGATGTCGATCTATCTACAGACTGAGTTCTACTTGCAACTAGGATTTTTCGCCAACTATAGAAATGGTTGAGTCTTACTTAAACAGCTAAGGCTCAAGCATATATAGTATGTGTAGGACTAGATTTTAATAAGGTAAACCTTAGTAATGTCGATAATAGGTAATTTACCGACTAATCAGAAGGGTTATTGACAGATCAACTTCTTGGTGGGGATAGAATTTCATTGACGGATCTGTAGGACACCAATGGATTAGTCATTTCAAAAGGTACCGAAGAACCTTTTTAGTGATGGGTGCGCTCCGGAGAAACGTACGAGATGTTTGTAGTTGTGTTTGTAAAGAGTTGTGTTTGTAGGTTGATTGCTTGACGTCTCCTCATATCCGCCCTCAATTTGTTTATAGAGCTAGGGTTAAGTGCTCTCCTTTTCCTTCAACTCAAAGGTAAAAAGATTTTCTTACCTTAACTAAGAGAGGCAAAATCTTTGTCCAGATTTTGAGACTTGATTCTTAAGTGACCCACCAACGTCATTTCTTACTTTACCCACAGAAAGAAAGATTATATACAAGATAAGACTGTGGTTACCGATCCAATGGCCCCCCTCCCCCACTAAAAAGTGGAAATATATATTATGGCCCTACCATTGCCCCTAGGCCTCGAGACTAAGTCCTGAAATAATGCAATCGAAGAGGATTGATTCCCCACCCTTCAAATGATACAAAAAACATAAACCCCCAAATAGTACACCTGTCTAAATTAGAAACGCCTCATCATTTCATTTCCAAATCGTATCTTTAAAATAATGCCAACAATCTCAACAGAATTTTAACACTCCCAAACTCACTCAAACTTAACACACAATTTTTAGAAACATCAGCCTCCTCAAATCAAACTCTACTATGGTTTCAAGGATATCCCAATCTCTTACTGAAGAATACAAAAAAAAAACAAATGTCTCCATTCAAACCCAGAGGAACCAGCTCCACCATTGAACACTTTTTCAGTGCATTTGCCGCCCTTGGTCCATACCCAAAACAAATTACCAAAAGACACCTTCAAGCCTATCACCATGTAGCACGGATTCTAACACTAATCTCATGCGGCGACACTGCAAACTTCTTAAAGTGGCAAACCACTGAACTTGCTCCCTCGATTGGTTTCTGGTTAAAAACCACTCCCAAAGAAAGCGAATGGTACGCGGCTCGCAAAGCACTAGATAAAAAATGATAGGAACGGGTCGGAATTGCAGACACCATTAAATTATGCTTCTCACTCAGCCATGGCGATGGAATCCGCACTCCATTGATGGCAACGGTATGTTTCTGGGATACCTCTAAGAATACTTTCAATTTTCCATTTAGGTAGATGGGTATCATTTTACTCGAACTCTATGCAATCACCGGACTCCCAGTTGTTGAGATGTAATATGCTCACACTATTGAGCCCACTATCCCAATTGACTTCACAGTCAACCTACCTTGCCTAGAAACCGCAAAGTCATATGGAGCTTGGGTCTCACATTACTCTCAATTAGAAGATGAATGTGGGAGACTAGCCTTTCTCCAATTATATATACTCAAGTATATAGAGTGCAGCACCTGTAACACCCCGTCCTGAAATTTACTTTTAACCGGGATTAGGTGGGTTACAGAGGGTTGTAACCACGCTGTTAACTTTTCCCAAATTAATATTCGAGTTTAACATCGAGATATTCTCGGTTCTGGGGGAAAATAGAATTAATGTCCCGAGGGGTAGATTATGTTAATACGAGTCCTCCAGTATATCCGGAATATTTTTCTGAGCTACGAGCTGTTTGTTATGAATTTATCTAATTTATAGAAGTAATAAATGTTAATTACCTTACCGTAAAAGATGACTTTGCGATAAGTCGAGAATTTGAGGAAACTTGCTTCAGGAAAGTTATAGAGGACGTTAATACGAACTCGTGGGTATGTCCTACGCTTTAAAGAGAGTTCGTATGCAAAAGTTATGCGGGATAAAGTGTTGTTACCGTACGGTAAAAGTAAATAGCAAAATATCTATTTACTATTCACGGTAACTATTTATTGGTTGATCTGGACCGTTGATTTCGATTATTTATAGGGGGTTGACCGAACAGTTTCGCTCACTCTCTCTCTTCCTCCCTCTGCTTCCTCCTTCGGCGGAGCCTCACCGCCGCGAGTGGTGCCCCACCGCCACCACCACCGAGCTCGCCAAGCCCCGGCGACCACACTCCTACCCCAGCCTAGCCAGCGTCACCGGGAAGAGGAGATGCCAAGAAAAACTGCCCAGTTGAGTGGGTGTTGAACCAGGTCAGAGGAGAGCGTAGGAAGCTCCTTGCAGTTGCAGAGGGTATCTACAAGCTAGGAGAAGGTGGGAGGAAGCCTCGAACGCCTCGTCGGAGGAGGACTGTCGGAGATCCGATCGGGTCAACCTTGAGGTATAAAATCCTCCACTTTTCTCTTGTTTCTTGACTTGCTGATCTACTTGGAAGTTGTAGAAGATGAAATTACAGGCATTGGAAGCTGGTTTGGCCGGAAAAACCTGGTTTTCCGGCGAACCATCCAATCGGGAAAGTCAATGGTAAAAACAAGGTAAAATTTCTTTTTTACTGTTTTACAGTGGTTTGAAATGTCAAAACTGCCCCTGACAGTTTGGGGTAATTACAGGGGTGCTACTAGGGTTTAAATTCCATAAATACCCTTGACAGATTTATATATTTACAAGACTACCACTGAGTTGGAAATTCCATAAATACCCCTGACAGATTTGTATATTTACGGAACTGCCACTAAGGTTAAAAAGACCATACTACCCCTGGTTGTTTTGTTTATTTACAGAGGCTGCCACTAAGGCTGAAATTCCTAAAATACCCCTGGTAGTTTAGATTAATTACAAACTGTCATTAAGGCTAGAATGACCATGTTGCCCTTGACAGTTTTGGCTAATTACAAGAGTGTCATTTGAGATTAGATTGACTTTTATATCCTTGATGGATTTACTATTTACGTGAAGGCCATTATATTATATATTTATGTGTGGATGTTTATATTTATGTGGTTGTTTCTTAAAAGCTTGATGGTATGTTCGGGATAATCCTGATGGATTGTTCGTTGGTGGATACCTCAGCGAAGAGGTTAAATTCCGGATATGCAATAGGTGTATGCTATCCGTAAAAGTAAATAGACCGATAATTAGAAAAACAAGATTTTTCCCGGTTAGGGCGTTACTTAAATAAGAGCTACGTGTGGCTTGATCCCTGAGTAGAGGGTACGTAGGCAGCCTGACCGGGATTCGGGTGCAATCACAAATATTATTAGAACATTATTAGAACCCTAGGTCCTCTAAATGATTGGTTTGAGATCAAAATACGGAAATCGGGATAACCTCCGGCGGTGAGATCTATTCTGGTATCGTTTGGATCGTTTGAATTTGTTTTGGAAAGAGGGTTATCCTTTCTCAAGGGGGATTTACCGTCGCTATAACAGAACCGTACATGAGATTTTTACCTCATACGGCTCCTCGAAGGCCATAAATAAATCTAAGGACCTTAAGTATTATTTTATCTTGATATGTTTGTAGGATGGATACGGCTTCAAGTAAATCTCTTTTTGGATGGGTCCCGCACGTCCTAACCCAGGTTTAGAAAGGTAAACTTTGGTCGGGGCGTGGTAGCACCACTGATAAACCAACCAACAACTGGGTACGTATTGCTACATCACCTAACTTCAAAAATTTCCCCAGGAAGACTCACAAGGAATTAGAAGATGTACCATATATGCACGGAAAGCTGTGTGAGTCCAGTTTCCAGAACATTTTGAATGACATCCATATCTATTTCTAGAGGGAGTTATGATTAAATTAGTGTTGTAAGGTTAGTCTGCTCAAACAGGGCAACTTATTGCTGCCGAGAGGAAGTGTTCCCGATGGACCTAGGGAATCAAAGCAGCTGATCCATGAAGTCTAGTCCATGAAGGGAAGTCCAATGCCGAGTCCAAGGAAAAATTATATGTCACGCCCCGACCTAAGTTTACCTTCCTAAACCTAGGTTAAGACGTGCGGGACCCATCCCCAGAGAGATTTATTCGAACTCTTCCTTGAGAAAGGATAACCTTCTTTCCAAACCAAATTCAAACAGTCCAAACGGTACCGGAATAAACCTCACCGCCGGAGGTTATCCCGATTTCCCGTATTTGGATCTCAAACCAATCATTTAGAGAACCTAGGGTTCTAATATTTATTGTGATTGCATCCGAATCTCAGTCAGACTGCCTACGTACCTTGTCCTCAAGGATCAAGCCACACGTAGCTCTTATTTTACTAACGTCCTAACCGGACAAATCCCGCTTTTCTAATTATCAGTCGATCTAATATAAAGGGTAACAAACGCCTAATGCATACCCGGAATTTAACCTCTCCGCTGAGGTAATTACCGATCAACTATTTTTCTAGGATTTTGCCTAACAATCCAACGTACATATAAACAACATACACCCATAAACACATAAATAAGAAATATAGACAATTACAGAAATATCTAAAGCCCCTTAACGGCATATAGCTAGGTAAAACCACTCCAAGGTATCCTTGTAGTTAACTTAAATTCTCAAGGGCAGTGTTGTCAATTCACTCTTAATGACAGCCTGGTAAATATGCTAAGCTGCTAGGGGTATTTTAGAAATTTCAGCTCTAATGGCAGCCCCTGTAAATAGACAAAACAATCAGGAGCAGTAAGGTCTTTTTAACCTCAAAGGTAGCCCTGTAAATATACAAATCTGTTAGGGGCATTTAGGAAATTCTGCCCTAGTGGCAGTCCGGTAAATAACTTAAACTACTAGGGGTATTCTAGGAATTTTAAACCTAGTGGCACCCCTATAAATACCTCAAAATACTAGGGGCAGTTTTGACATTCTACCCCTCAGTAAAACAATAAAAATGAAGTTTTACCTTTGATTTTCCCGATCGGCTGTTTGCCGAAAAACCAGGTTTTTCCGGCCAAACCTGCTTCCAATACCTGCAATTCCATCTTCTACAACATCCAAGCAGATCAACATAGTAGAAATTGAGAGAAAATATAGAGTTTTTATACCTCAAAGTCGAACTCCACTATTTTCCGACGGTTCTCCTCCAGCGGAGCTCCGCTCGCTTCCTCCTTCCTCCTCCTTACTTCTGGGCGGCTTCTGGTGCTGCTTGGAAGCTCCTTGGCTCGCCTCCGGTCAGGTTTCACGTCGAACCCGACGAGGCAGCCGCTGAGCTTTCTCTCTCTTCTAGCTAGCGGCTGACAAGGCGGCTCTGGCTCGGCTGGAGGTCAGGGTGAGATCGCGAGTGTGATGGTGGCGGAGGTGAGGCAGCACGCGCGCCAGCGAGGCTCGCCTAGGACAGTCTCCGTCGAGGAGAGAGAGAACGGGTGAGAGAGATCGAGGGAAGAGAGAGAAACTCTCGGTCAACCCCTATATATAAACAATCCAACGGTCCAGATTTGATCTCACGAAATCAACGGCCCAGATTTGCCAAAAATAATTACCGGAACAGTAAATAGATATTTTGCTATTTACTTTTACTGCACGGTAACAACACATTATCCCGCATAACTTTCGGATACGAACTCCGATTAAATCATAGGACATATCCACGAGTTCGTATTAACGTCCTCTACATCTTTCCCGAAGGAAACTTCCTCAAATTCTCGACTTATCACAAAGTCATCTTTTACGGTAAAGTAATTAACATTTATTACTTCCGTAAATTGGATCAATTCATAACAAACAGCTCGTAGCTCCGAAAAATCTTCTAGACATACCGAAGGACTCATATTAACATAATCTACCCCTCGGGACATTTATTTTATTTTCCCCCAAAACCGAGAATATCTCAATATTAAACTCAAATATTAATTCGGAGAAGATTAACAGCGCGGTTACAACCCTCTGTAACCCGCCTAATCCTGGTAAAAAGGTAAATCTCGGGACAGGGTGTTACATTATAAGTCCATGATTCGGCCAAAGAAGCCTCTAGAATCCCTAAGTCTTGTTGGCTAAGCAAACTAAGTTCAAGAAAGAAAACCTAAACCTATTTGGTTTAGAATTGGTGGTCGGCCGAACCCAATGTATTCCTCTATATATAGGCTTGTATTTATACAAAAAAAACATCATCACTACCTTGCCATTACATAGTCGAAATTCTACCAAACCCTATACATAAAAATACTTAGCCGATTCATCCACCACAAACCATAAAAATTATTCCATCTTTCCACCGATTTTCCTCACACTTGCCGAATCTTTCAAGGTTGTAAGAGTGTGATTTTTCTCATGGTTTTTTGTATTATTTTTCTGTATAGTTTCGAATTCTATTGTAATATACTTTTTGATTTTGGTTTTATTTATCAAACATGGTTTTCGGATTTCTTTGTGATCTTTGATTGTTCTATGTTTTGATTTGTAACTTCTTGAATATATGATGATTTTGTGATTTAGGTTTAGAGGCAGTAGAATGTTCTTATGTGTTCTTGATTTCTAATTGATTAATTGTTATGAATTCGTGCATCTAAATCAATCTTTGAGATTGCCTCGGCCATGGCTGTCCTTAAGGTGCGGTTTCATCTACCATAATAATTTTTGATCGATTCATACGCAAAGTTGTCTTGGTCTTTGTTATTAACTTAGGGCGGATATGATTCTGATAATTTGTATGCTAATATGATGAGTGACGTCATGCATTAGATCCTTGCTATACAAGTTGTTGTACGTGTTTGTCGTAAAATTCATGTTAAGAGGAGTAATAATTGTTTAAGAAAACTAATAAATATATGATTATTTTGTATTAGTGACCATATAACTAATAGATTCATTAAACGCATATATTGGATTGTTTTTGATTTTGATAAGATTATTACATATAATTTCTAACCCTATTAATTAAAGACGTTAATTAGTTGAATTTGTAACTAATTGGAATTTGGTATAGATTTTGTTTTTGAAATATAATCCTTAAAAGGAAAACATTTAGTGATGAATTGTCTGTTAATAATTAAATATGAATTAGTATTAAAGATAATTTAACTAATAAAAAGGTTTTGAATACTTAAACTACAAAGTTTATGATCTTGTTAGTGTGTAATTGATTGCTATTAATAATTACTTACCAAAGATACTAATTTATTGTAGACAAAATTAAGTAATTAACTGTTAGAGCAACTTTATCAGACTCTCTATTTTAGCATTTAGCTATTTTGGAGAGCGTGTTTAGTTTTTTTAATGTTTTCGGATCTCCAACAGACTAGTCAAATTTAAAATATTTTAACTTTCAGCTATCTCGCTAGCTATATTTAGCTAGAAAGATGACTCAAGTAAGACTAGCTATAATTTAATACATTCCTTTTAAGATAGTTTAGTTGATATATATATAATTTAAACTATTTAATATTTATTTAAGGAATAATATTGATGTAATGCTAGCTGTAATAGAGAGCACTGATACGTGCATATTTCTAAACGGGCTAGTCAAAATAACATTTTAGCTCTTTTAAGTTAAATTTGACTTACAAATGGCTAGTGTTGTTGAAGTTGCTCTTATGTAACTAGTATTAATCTAAATGTCTAAAATATTTAAGCAAATAAAGCTATGGTAAATATTTAAGGTCATTACATATATATTTTAAATTTAAAGAATTAAAATATTCTATAAATTAAAGATATGAGATACGTCAAGATATGATAGAAAATTTCTTGTATATAAATATGACAACCTTTTGATGATGAACAATATTACAAATAAACTCTCCAACGCGAAGTGGCATAATATAACAATTTTAGGATGCTAATTGATAGTTGTTCCTTTGTCATCGAATATTTTTCCGTCAAAATTGGCCAGAGAGTCCCGCCTTCCGGCAAGGAGTATTCTGACTAGAAGTAGCCTTGTTGTCATCGAAAATTAATTTATGATCTAAATTTTTTTGTCCCCACTGGCCAGTGGCAGAAATAATTAATAATTAATAGTTCTGGTCTTGTAGACCTAGAGAGAAATGGTAGAGAATACAAGATGAGCTGTGGACATATAATAACCCATTTTCTAGTTGGGCTGTGAAATTTAATCATTTTAATTGAAATCTACAATTTTTTTTAATTTTTTGATAACTTAAATTTTATTGTTTTGTGACTTAAAATTTTGTTTTTTACGAATGTGTTAATCAAAAAAGAAAATATGGGTGCCTGTGGAGATATGGTCCTCCATATTCTAGACCATCTATGTACCCTAACTACGGGGTTAATGTGCTGGTGAGCTACCTCGTAAATTTTGATGTTTTCGAAGAGAAAGATTGTGTCAAAGAGAGAACGTTCTTGTCAATGATTTATCCCTGCTTGTGATGAACGACAGTCTAATGTGGTTGGAACTAGAGTTTCAAGAAATCAAGTATATTGTAGTTTACGTTTCTCCTTTCTCTCTTACCTACACAATTTTATTGATCAAGTAATCAAGCCTGCCTTTTCTCTTCTTGAATAAGTATATACATATATAGGATCCCCACAAGAAAAGACAATTGTGTTGTCAACCTCTTTGGTATAGTCGAATTGCATATTAAATCCTACTTTATAGGTTGTCTTAATTAAAATTAAAGAAGAAAATTAAATTATACTTATTTATTTTTATCGATTAACTTAATTATAAGATTTTCAACGCATATTACATACCATGTGAATGAATAAGATTAGATTACACGGGAGCCATTCTAATGAGGACCTCTAAGTTGAGGACTAGTTAAGGACTTTTCAATTAATTACTTATTAGACCAACTTTTTGATCAAAATTTGACATCTTAACCGTTGAAGTTGTAGATTTATATAAGTAGATCAATCATACAAAATTTTAGCCAAATTGGTGATCGTTAAGTACTAGTTTTAGATCAAATCAATGGACGAACCAAATCTGTTAAATATGAACCGTTCAAGTTCATAATTGGTAAATCACACTTATGAATGTCTTAATGATTTTCAATTTAGTTGAAAATTTACAGAAATGATCTACTCATAAATATTTATAAAATGAACGGTTAAGATGTGGATATAAGATCGAAAAGCGGGATAAACCGAAAAGTCCTCAACTTAAAGATCCTCACTAGAAGGCCTCCCTAGATTACACTACTACATATGCTTAGAATGATCTCTATGGAATGACTAAAATTGTACTTCTTGTTAAGATCGATGAAAAAGTGAAAGTTTGGTGGTGCATGATGGAAATGACAAAAGGGTGGAAGTGTCATTTGAGAGAATCAGGGTCAGCAGCCAAGAAATCTGGGCGGGGCCTGATTTGGCATCATCATGTTGGAAAATAAAATAATAATTGAGACTGTTTAATTAATTAAGAGTGAGGAATATTCCGAAATGAAAATGATATATGGCCCGGCAATGTAATTCATCGATCGTCTTCGTTTTTCTCGCCATTACTTGTTTCGTGAAAGCAACTACGTCTCCTAACTTTCTCTCTCTCATCACTCTCATCATCGATCCTTTGCTCTCTGTAAGTTTCTTTCAAGCTATATATATGTATTCTACATAATGCTGGCTGCAGCTATCTATCTCTTGCTGCAAAGTCAACTTGGCTGAAGGGTTAGGATCACAGTGAGTTGGGATGGGGTTGTTCAAGAGAGAGGCTCGTGTGGTTTACGAGCCGGCAAGCAGAGTTGATCTCGGTCCGGCCAGCTCTGAGGTCTACTTACGAGCCAATGTCAAAGGTTGCTGGATTCCTTTACCTCCTGTCTACTTTCATTTCTTGTTGTGTAGTTGATTTTCGAAGTGAGTTCTGCTCTTTGGTTGAGTTTCATTTTGTGTTATTTAATTTGGTTTCTCATGGATGAATTTGGAATGTAGAATACTTGACTTGAAATGAAATGCGATCAATGATCATTATCAATATGTTGTTAATACATGATCCCGGTGGTTAGTTTTGAGTGTTAATGTTTTCGTAAAGGTTTAAACTTTGTGTGATTGCCAGTTTACCACACCAATTGATTAAAGAAGAATGCAACCAGAAACTTACAGGTCTGATAGGTTTCTGTGTACCTGGTTTTGTTCAATCTGTGGATGCTTTTGTGCTTTATTCAGATTTATGAGTTTCACTATGTGATTTCTTATCAATTTCCATGGTTCTTATCCTCAAGTACTGAATTTCATTTGTTTTGTAGCTCCTCGTATGGCTGGATTTCTGGCCAAGTTGTTTGCCTGGTTCTTGGAATCGCGGATAATTGGGACCTTGATGCTGTATATATTGAAAAGAGATAACTTGATTCATAAGGTATACACATGCTTTTTCTTTGTCTCTCATTCTGTGTTATGAGATTGAACTTTCATCTCTTTCCAGTTTAAAAAGACTGTTTTGATTTGATTTTCTTCGATGTCATACTGTGTCAGATGGTAATAGCAGTTGTATGTAGTCATCTCCAGTTTGGTGGGTTTGTGGTATGTTCATGTCTACAAATACAGTTGGGAGGATAGGAGTTACAATAACTATTCTAACTATTACAACAACAAATGACAGAGAACTAAATGAAGGTAAATGTAGTAAAGATGTTGAACTAAGGGGTGATTTGCAGCCGGGATAATTTCATGAACCTGACTCTAGCAATTGGAAATGTTAGTCTATCAATATCTAATCCAAAGTTGTCAATAGTTGAGCCAGCATGTGACTTCACCTGACTCTAGCATAGAGAATATATTACTATATACTTCCAACATATTTGGAAACTGAGCGTGCACACACACACACACACATATATGCAGTTGTGAAATGGTGACAGTATCTCGGCAAGTGCAGATTTTAGGAGCCTTTCATTGTTAACCTTTTCTTGATGAAGGCTTCTTTATGTAACTGATCATTGGAGTGTGATCATTCATTTTGAATTGCTGAAAATGTATACGTATTTTTCAGCTGGTTTCAAATGCTGAGCTCGAGGAGGCACCAGTCTATGTTCCCTTGCATTCGTTTGATGGTATGCATTTGTTTTTCTTTACTAACAGAATATAGAAAAATGACTTAACTGGTTTATCACTTTGTATCACTGAACCTCAACAGTCACATCTCAACTCCATTTCAGCCATTCTGTTATGTCTTCCCCCTGCAGTACAAAACGATTCAGTTATGCAAACTAGTTCTTGCATTTCCAGTTTCAACATCTCTGTATTTAGAAGCTTACATTTGTTATGTATGTATTTCTCATTGTGAAATTTTCAGCGAGGTATTTACTTTTTCTAAAGTTTCATAAGTTTAACAATGCAGAGATTGAAGAACAAGATGTCAAACATGTAGGGTCTGACTTGTCACCACCTGAACTGGTTCAACAGGCAATTGAATGTCTACCTGTATCCTTGGATAGGGAAGTAATTGGATCAAACTCTTCGTTCCGTTATTGGACGATATCAGATTATGCAAGAGCCTACACCTCTGGAAAAATAACGCCTAAATTGGTATGTCATGTTTTCATTTTCTTTTAAATATCTTTTTGGACAAACAAACATATCAAGTAAACTGTTTTCAAAAGGATAGCATCAGAGCCTTATGTCTAATTTTATGATTTTGTCTTTGTCCTCATATGACATTTCTATTTCCTATGACTTCTGCAGGTTGCAGAGCGCCTTATAGCTGCCATCCATGAATCTTCATACCCACCATTTGAGATGTCATTCTTTATTAATTACGACACTGAAGACATTCTAAAGCAAGCAACTGAATCAACTCTGCGGTATGAAAAAGGTACATGCAGATTCAACATATTTTGGAAAACAATAACAATAAGCCAGCATTTAAGATGAAATTGATAAATATATTATGGCTCTACTTGCTCTGGTAATAATAAACTAGAGTCTGTCTTTATGTAGCACTTAATAGTTTCAGTCTCACAATGATTTGATCCATAATATAATGCATCTATATCATTAATTTATTAAACTTCAATCAATTTGATCTATATATATATAAATTTATTTCATGTTGGTGGTCCATTTACTCTTCGTCTCCACTTAAGTATCCTAATGTTGGTCACTCATTTACACTCATATAACTGAATTTTGGTTATTCTCCAGGTGTGCCTATTTCTGCTCTGGATGGGATCCCAGTTGCTGTCAAGGATGAAATAGACTGTAGACCGTATCCAACTACTGGTAACTTTTCTTGTATTTGAGAAGAAACTGCTGTAACTTGCAATGCCGGCTTTCCATTGATAGAATTGTTTATGCATGTCAACACACTGTTCATATTTAGAAATCATAGATTCATAAATACCTATGAATTTCTTAATCGAAAAAAAGGGTTTTTTTTGTAGGTGGTACAAAGTGGCTTCACAAATATAGACCTTGTACAGATGACGCATGCTGTGTCAAGTGCCTCAGACAATGTGGTGCCATACTTGTTGGGAAAACCAATATGCATGAACTTGGAGCAGGTACAAGTGGGATAAATCCACACTATGGGTAAGAAAAAGTCCACATTGTTTTCCTGAAACTAAATCACCTTCTCCTGTATTAATTGAGGTTGGTTATTCTCATACATTGTTTATTCTTGGATCTGACTGATTA